>JAQQSW010009492.1:0-13219 GCA_028646575.1 Pseudocheirus occidentalis
GGTAAGTATGAAGTCCATCTCCTTCCCATTTCTTATAGCACAATAATATTCCATCACATTCATATACCATAACTTGTTCAGCCATTCCCCAATTGATGGGCATCGAGGACACTCTTTCAATAATAATTCTTCATTTGTATAATACAACAGAGGCCTTAGTGTTCTACAATTCCGCAGTTGGCATTGTGTTTAATAGCCTATGTGAGGATTGGTTTTTCTGAGAAAGGGATCTAGACACATTTTTTTCGGTTTTCTATATGTAGGTACTATAGATACTATTAACTAACCATATTGAAGAGAGGAAATTGAGGACTTGATCTGAGTGCCAAGCAAGGACTGGGGGCAGGGAGGGAATAAAGAAAATGAGATTCAAAAGGTAGAGTGATGGTAACTATCTGCAGAAGGCAGCTGAGATAAAAGATTTCAGAAACAAAAACATCATTACTCAAATGATGTAGAAGGTACTTGTAATGAGATTAGTCTTGGCAGAGGTAGGGTCAAAAGCAACATAATAAATAAATATTATTTATTCTTTAATAGCACTAATTTTGGACCTAGAATACCTATATTCAAGTCTGGAGTCTGCCAGTTATTAGCTATTTGATCTTTTTAAAATATCTTTTTATTAAAGATATATTTTTATTAAAGATTTCCCAATTACATGTAAAAAAATTTGCATTCATTTAAAAAAATTTTTGAGTTCTAAATCCTCTCCTTTCTTCTCCTTCCCTACCCCTTGAGAAGGCAAGTAATATGTAGATTATACATGTGAAGTCATGCAAAATATATTTCCCTAATGGTTATGTTGAAAAAGAAAATATACAGACACATAAAACCAAATACAGTTTGAAAAGCATGCTTCAGCCTGCACTCAGAGTTCATCGGTTATTCTGGAGATGGATAGTATTTTTCATCATGAGTCTTATGGAATTATCTTGGATCATTGTCTTGATCTGGGCCTCCGTTTGTTCAGTTTGAAAATTAAATATTTGGACTACATGATCTTGAAGCTCCCTTCTGGCTCTTGCAATTCTGGTTTTGCAATCTTTTATTTGATTGAAGTTTTGAGAAGATATACAGGGATGCATTGCATAAATATCATGAATACAGGCTAACTGTTAGGTTGGACACATTTTCAAAGAGATCGGAGCTAGCTGATATCTTTGCTAAAGGTACAAGTGTGAAAAACAAATTTACTCTTTAAAACATTTATTAAAAAAATATTCTCGACTACATGTAAAATCAATTTTTAACATTCTTTTAAAAAAAATGTTGTGTTCCAAATTTTTTCCCTCTCTCTTCTTCTGCTTGAGAAGGCAGGAAGTTTGCTATAGATTATATACATGTGCAGTCATACAAAACATTTCTGTATTTGCCATTTTGCAAAAGAAATCAGACAAAAAGAACAAGAAAAATTAAGTTTAAAAAAGTATGCTTTCAGACTCCAGTTATTTCTCTGGAGGTAGATAGCATTTTTCATCATAAATTCTTCAGAATTGTCTTGAATCATTATACTGATCGGAATAACTATGTCATTAGCAGCTGAACATATATAATATTGCAATTACTGTGTAGTTTTCTCTTGGTTCTGCTCAGATTTTCCAAAATAATTCTGCCGGTCATTTTTTTTACATTTAATTTTAATTTTATTTTTTCCCAATTACATATAAACAAAAGATCTCAACATTTGTTTTTTTTTAATTTTGAGTTCCAAATTCTATCCCTCCTACTATCTTCTCCCCTTTCTCCTTAAGAAGGCGAGCAATTTGATATAGTTATACATGTGTAATCATGCAAAACATTTCCATATTAGCTTGTTGTAGAAGAAAATGCAGACCAAAGCCTGAAGAATAATAAAGAAAGTAAAAAAAAAGTATGCTTCAATTTGCATTCAGACTCCATGAGTCTTTTCTCTGGAGGTCGATAGCATTTTCCATCCTAAGTCCTTTGGAATTATCACGGATGATCCTATTGCTAAGAATAGTTATGTCATTCGCAGTTGATCTTAATTGATTTTGTCCTTCATGCTCAAGAATGACTCCACTCTGTTGAGGTCAAGGTGTCCAGCTGTGGCTAATCAGACCCGTGTGAGCTCAGAAGGCACTGGTACAGGCTGGGCACACATCATTCATACGAACGTTTGGAGATGTCTCAGAATTGGGGCATTTCACATTTGGTTTGAGCTGCTGTGATTCTGCTTTGCTCCTTCTTTGTGGTGGGAAAGCCATGCCCTGTGCCGGTGCTTCTCATGTCTCACAATTGATTCCATAGTTCTGCAGAGAGACCTTGAGAATGTCCTTGTATTGCTTCTTCTCTCCTCCATGTGAGCTCTCTCTAAAAGAGTCTTGTGGGCAAAGGTACTTTTGGCATTCGAATAAGTAGAGTCTGAATGCTTGGCAGCTTAGCTTGAGAAAGGACCTTAGTACACAAGTACCTTATCTTGCCAGATCACCCGCAGAATCTTCCTAAGACAGTTTGAATAGAAGCAGATCAGTTTCCTGGCGTGGTGCTGATGTACTGTCCAGGTTTCACAGGTGTATAACAGTGAGGTCAGTGCAAGAGCTCTGTAGACCTTCGGTGTGGTAGGCACCCTAATACCGCTTTTCTCCCACACGTCCTTTGAAGCCTTCCAAATATTGACCTAGTTCTGGCAATGCGTGTATCAGCCTCATCATCTCTATGACATCTCTGTAAAGTATACTGCCAAGGTAAGCAAACTTATCCACAGCATTCAAAATCTCCATTGACTGTAACCAGTGATTTCATGTATGGATTACTGTAGTGCATTGCTGGCTGGTGGAGAACTTTGTTTTCTTAGTGTTGTCAGGCCAAAGTTGGCACAAGCAGCAGAGAATCAATCCATACTCAACCTCAGAGTCTGCATTGAGTGCACATCATTTGTAAATAAAAGGTCACGTAGCAACTCTCCACTTTAATCTTAGCTTGGAGCCTTTTCAAGTTAATATACCATCAGTGTGGTAGTTGACCTTGAAACCATTTTTGTCCTCATTAAAGTTATCTGACAACATTGAAGAAAACTCTGGGTTGGTGACTGGAAAAGCATGAGAGCATCATCCATTATCCAGGACCTGTGTGCAAGCATGCCGTCTTAAAACTGATAGTATTGATGAACTAGCCAGTGAAATGTTGCCATGATTTCCCACAAGCCCTCATGACAGATCGATGAATGTAGTATATAGACCTCTATTCTGGTCCTGGCGTTTCTCCCAGAGTTTTGAGGCAGCAACCACTGAGTCAACCATTCTCGGTCCTTTCTGAAGCCGCACTTTCAGGTGAAGGATCACCCTATTTAGGAAGACTGTCAAGAGTCTTGACAGCAGTGCCTGTCCTACTATTGTAGGATTCCCCCCCCCCTTCTCCCATTTGTCGTAGGACAGTCTGTTTCCTTTTCCTTTATAGAAACGGACATTGGAGGCGTCCTTGAACTTGTGGGGGATAACTTCCTCTTTTTCTTGTATGAGCAGTGGACCACCTGTCTTATAAATCTCAGCAGGAATAGAATCAGTACCAGGCACTTTGCCACATAAGAGGAGCCTAATGGCATTCAACAAGTCGTCTTCAGTTGGAAGTTTGAGTAGACCTGAGGTATTGAGCATTGATTGATGACGATCTATTGGGAACACTACAGAATTACTCAGCCCTCCTCTCTAAGATCATGCCCTCATCACTCATCAGTATGGCTCCATCAGTAGTTGAGTTGCATCATTGGTCTTTGGCCATAAATAGCCATCAGGTCATCATGGACGGTTGCTGTCAGCATAAAACTGAATTTTATTTGCTTTCTTATTATTGGTCCAGGAATCCTGCATCCCTCTAAGCTTCACTTGCACTTTACTTCTGATGGTGTTAAACTCTGCCTTCTTAGAGACAAACTATCCTGTTGGTAAACCATATGGAGTTCTCATTTTTTTTTCATTTACCAACTTTTAAATTTCCTCACCATTTTCATCAAACCAGTCTTGATGTTCGTAAGCTTTCTAGCCTAGATGAGTAAATGTGGTGCTATACATAAAATCTCTAAAACTGCCTGCTCCTTTTCTACTCTGCTGTTGCCAATCGTGTCTTGGCTTAGCTTTCCCTCCAAGTAAGCAGCTAAATGTTCATGCTCTGAGAAGCAGTCTAATTTGCTGACTTTTAAGTCATTTGGTAGTCGTCTTGCCTTGGGCCTGCCATTTTTGTTGAATAGAAATGTTTGACTTAAAAAGGATAAGTCTATGGTCAGTACAGCACTCTGTACCACACATCGCCTTCATGACTGTCATATCCTGTCTGTCTCTTAACAGTGACATGGTCTATTAAATGGCAGTGTTTGCTGTGAGGGTGCATCCATGCAGTTTTATTACATTCAAACAAATGGGAGTAAAGTAAATGGAAGACAGCATTGGTAATGATCATGAGTTGCACAGATTTGGCTCAGTTTTCTGTATTTGAGAAATGAGACCTTTATCAGAGACACTGGTTATAAATTTATTTTTCCTGAGTTTCCTACATTCCTTCTAATCTTGACTTTGTAAACCAGGGGTGGGGAACCTTCTATCTCTAGGCCGTATGTAATCTTCAAGATCCTTGGGTTCGGCCTTTGACTGAGTCCAAGTTTTATAGAACAAATCCTTTTATTAAAGGGATTTTTTTCTGTGAAGTTTGGATTCGGTCAAAGGGCTACACTTGACGACCTAGAGGGCCATATGTGACCTCGAGGCTGCAGGTTCCCTGTGCCTGCAAAACTGTTAAAATTAAGGTAGACTTAGGCACTATGATCCAAGCATGATCAATTTAGTAGTAAAGTAAAAGTTTAACACTAAATTTGCCTCAGCGAAGCTAAAAACTTTACATGAGGCCCACAGCTTTCTCTTATAGGTTTGGGGATTATAGAACAAAGACCAGGGTTTCCTGGGTGGGGAACCTGTTATGATTAGTTAAAAGAGTTGGGCATCCTGAATGGTAAAGTTGTCCATCCGCATCCGTCAAGGATTACAAACTTCTCTGAGACAAGAATAGAACAATGATTAGCAGAATAACTGAATTTCTAAACATAACTCATTACAGGCCAGCCAAATATCAGAACTGGGTTCAAAGATGAAGAACTATGACTTAGGTAGTTACAGGACAAAATCAATTAACTGTAAATAGGATCAATTAAAAGATGATACAGAATCAACCTGATTAAGCTGCATCAAGTTTTTTCATGCAAAACTTTTTAATTTAATGTAATCAAAATGATCCATTTTACATCATTTTGTGAAAGAAGAAACAGAGCAAAAGGGGGAGTAAACTGTATACTTTGATCTGTATCGGTTCTTTCTCTGGATATAGATAGCATTTTCCATCACTAGTCTTTAAAATTGTCTTGTGTCATTGCTGAGAAAAGTCAAGTCAAACATAGTTGGTCATCAGACAGTGTTATTGTTACTGTGTGCTGTTTCCCTGGGTTCTAGCCATTTCATTTGAATCCATTAATGTAAGTTTTTACTGGTTTTTCTGAAATCAGCCTGCTTGTCATTTCTTATAGTACAGTAGTATTCCATAACGTTCATATACCACAACTTGTTCAGCCATTTCCTAGTTGATGGATATTGTCTCCATCTAGTTCTTTACCACTGCAAAAAAAAACTGCTATAATTATTTTTGTAGTTGTAGATCCCTTTATTTTCTTTCTTTCCTTTTTTTTCTTTGATCTCTGGGATATAGACCTAATAGTGGTATTGCTGGGTTAAAGGGTATTCATAATTTGATAGCCTTTTGCCGTAGTTCCCAAATGCTCTCCAGAATGGTTGGGTCAGTTCACAGCTCCACCAGAAGTGCATTAGTGTCCCAGTTTTCACAAATTTTCTCCAAGACTTTATCATTTTTCTTTTTGTTATGGTATGAAGTGGTACCTTAGAGTTCTTTTAATTTGCTGCCCTGATCAGTAGTTATTAGAGCATTTTTTTTTCATATGGCTATAGATAGCTTTGATTTCTTCATCTGAAAATTGCCTATTCATATCCTTTGACCGTTTATCAATTGGGGAATGACTTATATTTTTGCAAATTTGACTCAGTTCTCTATATGTTTGAAGAATGAGTCCTTTATCAGAGGTACTTGTTGCAAAAATTTTCCCACAGTTTTCAGCTTTCCTTTTAATTTTGGTTCCATTGGTTTTGTTTGTGCAAAAGCTTTTTGGTTTTATATAATCCACATTATCCAGCTTACATTTTGTAATGCTTTCTGCATTTTTCTTTGTTCCTAAACTTTTCATTTCTTCATAGATCTGATAGATAAAAGTATTCCTTGCTCTCCTAATTTGCTTCACCCTTTATCTTTGGATTCTATACCCATTTTGTAAGATGTTGGTTTCTGCCTAGTTTCTGCCATACTGTTTTCCAGATTTCCCAGCAGTTGTTGTCAAATAATAAGTTCTTATACCAGAAGCTAGGGTTTTGGGGTTTATTAATCACTAGATTACCATAGTCATTTACTACTGTGTCTTGGTACCTAATCTATTCTTCTGTTCCACCACTCTTTCTTAGCCAGTACCAGATAGTTTGGATGATTGCCACTTTTTAGTACAATTTGAGATCTGGCCTAGCTAGGCTACTTTCCTTTCCTTTTTTTTTTCCATTGATTCCTTTTGTTCTTCCATATGATTTTTATTGCAATTTTTTTTTCCTGGCTCGATAAAATCATTTTTGGTATAGTTTGATTTGTATGGGCACTGAATAAGTAAATTAATTTAGGCAAAATTGTCATTTTTATTATATTGACTTTGCTCACTTACGAGCAGTTGATATTTTTCCAGTTGTTTAGCTCTGACTTTGTGTGAAAAGCGTTTGTATTCTTATAATTGAGTTGTTTGACATGTAGATTCCCAAGCATTTGACATTGTCTTCCATTATTTTAAATGGCATTTCTTTTTCTGGGTCTTCCTGCTTGGCTTTGTTGATATTATATAGAAATGCTCATTATGTGGGTTTATTTTGTATCTTTCAGCTTTTCTAAAATTATAAATTGTTTCAAGTAGTTTCTTTCTAGAATTCTCTATGTATACCATCTTATAATTTCCAAAGAATAATAGTTCTGTTTCTTCATTGCTGATTCAAATTCTTTCAATTTCTTTTCCTTTTCTTATTGCTATAACTAACATTTCTAGTAAAATATTGAATAATAGTGGTGACAACGGTCATCCTTGCTTCACCCCTGATCTTATTGGGAAGGCTTCTGACATCCTATTACAGATAATGCTTACTGATGGTTTTAGATACATATTACTTATCATTTTAAGGAAAGCTCCATTTATTCCTATATTTTCTAGTGTTTTTAATAGGAAAGAGTCCTGTATTTTGTCAAAATCTTTTTCTGCATTTATTGAGAAAATCCTATGATTTTTGTTGGTTTTGTTATTAACATGATCATTCATACTAATAGTTTCCCTAATATTGAGCCAGGCCTCCATTCCTAGAATAAATCTCACCTGGTCATATCGCATGATCCTGGTGATATATTTTTGTAATCTTTTTGCTAGTATTTTAGTTAAAATTGTTTACCTCAATATTCATTAAGGAAATTAGTCTATAATATTCTTTCTCTGTTTGCCTCTTCCTAGTTTAGGTATCAGCACCATATTTGTGTCCTAAAAGGAATTTGGTAGAACTTTTTTGCCTATTTTTCCAAATAGTTTATATAGTATTGAAATTATTTGTTCTTTAAATGTTTGGTAGAATTTACTTGTGAATTCATTTGGTTCTGGGAATTTATTCTTTGGGAGTTCATTGCTGTCTTGTTCAATTTCTTGTCCTTTTTTAAGGAAATTGTTGATTTATGATTTGTTCTTTGACCCAGTTTATCCTTTAGGATTAGATTAGTTTTCCATCAATTTTTTAATCTCTTTCTACTGCCCTTTATTGCATTATTATCTGAAAAGGATGCATTTAATATTTCTGACATTCTACATATGATTTTGAGGGGTTTTTGCCCTAATAAATGATCAGTTTTTTGTGTAGGTGCTATGTGTTATTGAGAAACAGGGATATTCTTTCTTATCTCCATTCAGTTTTCTCCAGAGGTCTGTCATGTCCAATTTTTCTCTTCTTTTTTTTTTGTGTGTGTGTGTGCTTAGATTTATATAGTTCTGAGAGGGAAAGTCGAGGTCTTTCACAAGCATAGTTTTACTTTTATTTCCTCCTGCAACTCACTTATCTTCTTCTTTAAGAATTATACCATATAAGTATACCAAACATATACCATATGTTTAGTATCAATATTACTTCATTGTCTCCGGTAATTTTTAGCAAGATGCAATTTCCTTCCTTAACTCTTTTAATTAGATCTATTTTTGCGTTTGCTTTGTCTGATGTCATGATTGCTCGTCTTGTGGGGTTTTTTGTTTTTGTTTCTTTTTACTTCAGCTGAAACATAATAGATTTTGCTCTTGCCCCTTTTCTTTACTCTACACGTGTGTCTCTTTGACCCAAGTGTATTTCTTGTAAATAAAATATTACAGGATTTTGGTTTTTAATCCACTCTACTATTCTACTTCCCTTTTATTGGTGAATTCATCCCATTCACAGTCACAGTCATCATCACTAACTCTGTTTTCCTCCCTCCTCTTTTCCTCCAGTTTTTCCTTCTCTTTTCACCCTCATCAGTGTTTTGCTTCTGAACACTTCCTCTCTGTCTCCCTTCCCTCCATGCCCCCCTTTTCTTAACTCCTTTCCTCTCCTGCTTCTTTGTAGGGTGAGATAGATTACTGTACCCCACCGATTGTATATGTTAATTCCTCTTTGAGCCAGTTGGGATGAGAGTAAGATTCAAATGATGCCCGCTGTCTCCTTCTTATCTTTCCTTCCAGTGTACTATAGCTCCTTGGCACCACTTCACGTGCAATAATTTACCGCATGCTACCTTTCTCCTCTTTATGCTCCCAGTGCAATCCTTTTTTTACTGCTTAGTTTTGTATTTTTTATTTTTTTAGATATCATCTCCTCGTTTAATCCTGAGGCCCCAACCACTGATGTACCAGAGACTATTAGGAAAAAAAATACAAATTCTCTGCTCCACTAATGTTCACAAGGATCTCCTCTGGCCCAGGGTGGGGCTGGGATGGGAAAGACGGTAGAAAAGGCTAAAGTAGAAGCCAAAGGAGTTTTCCTTCCCTCTGTCCAAGCACTTCCTTTTCAAGGGCCCTTGTCAGAACTGTTCTCTCTTGATTCACCACTCGTTGATCTCAGTCTGTAACTGGTTCACTGTTTAATCAGTGACTTACAAGGCATGATCTGGTTGGTTACTGCAGCCAGTTTGAGTGTTCTTCCTGTACAGTGTCGCCCCATTTCCTTCACTGGCATTCAGAGATGTCTACATTTATTGTGGGCTTTTTGGACTTATTCTGATGTCTTCAATTGATTGAGAGTTCTTACTTGCTTAAAATATTGGACAGAATTGTTTGAGAATTACTGCTTTGTGGGATGAGGTGATTGGATTCATTCAGCTGCCATCCTTAGTACTGCTATTGAGGTGGTATGACATAGGGGAAGATGTACTGGACTTGCAGTTGTATGGGTTTCAGTTCTAGCCTTTATGTTTATTATCAGTATGATACTTAACTAGTCAGTTAACCTCTTGGAAGATTAGTTTATTTATCTATAAAATGGGAATAATATCGCCACACTACTTTGCTCATAGTGTTGTTGAAAATGTTTAGAAACTTTGTTATCTGAATGTGAATAAATAAATTTCTCTTTCTCTACCCCCATCCCATTTTAAATTATGTCAAAAATCACTTGAGATCTTATAGCTTCTTTGAATTGTCAGAGGATCAACATAAAATTTTCTTCCTTTGCTTCAAGGGCTCTGACAAAGCTACTTGAGACTATCTTGCTTTGTTTCTCCCAGCTCTTCAGATTGCCAGTCTGCTGCTTTCATGCAGAGCTACTCCTCTGCTTAATCTCCTGTCCTCTTCCATCAAGAAAGAAGTCTGTTAATTGTACAGTACAAGCCTTTCCTAATGGAAAAGAGGAAGAGATTCTTTCCTGACAGTATGCATCCAATAATTATGTACCTCTTTACTCTTTAACAGAATATGTATCATTTATTAAATATATGTCATGTGTCTGTCTGGTACTTCTAAGCGTTCATTTCTCAGTTCAAGTCAGTTATTGTCTATAGTGTGTAAGAAATTTCTGTTGGAGACCTTATCTTTTAAATCTTGTATAGTACAATACTTAGTATTTTGATGATGGTGATTTTAACTGGCAGAAAATCTGAAATGCTACTATTCACCTAAAAACATTTTGACCTCCAGATAAGTGAAAGAATATAAACAGACTATTCATATTTCATGTAAGTTATTCAAAATTTAGTGAAGTTTGTGTGTGGGATTCTTTTTACAGGAAGTACTTAAACAGTTGCAAGGAAGTATTGAAGATGAAGCAATGGCTTCGTCTGGACAAATTGATTTGTTGGAGCGTCTAAAAGGTAGGCATAAAAAGTATTGTACATTTCTAAAAACTCACATAAAACTTATGTAGGTATCTTAATAAAAATTTCAGTGAATTAGTTGAAGAGTGAAATTGAAAAAATTAATTTTTTTCAGACCCTCCCTGTAACTTTCATCCACAGAGGGAGTTAGGAAAATCCCTTCACAACTGCAAGTTAGCGGCTATCCTACACCTTACAATTGTCAGAAAACATTTGGAGCCATGACAGATTAAGTGATATAAATAATCAGTTTGTGTCAGAGATAGAATTTGAACTCAGGACTTCCTGATTAAAAACCCATATCCCTTCACTGTACTACACTGCTTCTTGAGATGATTAATGGCTTCAGTAAAATAACAAGATAAGAAATTTGAGGTATTGATAGCCATTTGAAAACATGTCCCACTAATAATTATAAAAATGTAATTTTTACTCAGAGTTACTCAGAATGTAATTTACATTTCTACATCAAGCCCTTCAGATTGGTAAAATTAACAAGACAATAAATATTGGAGAGCCTGTGGGAAAAGAGGCATATTAACCCACTGTTGTCGGAGCTATGAATTGGTCCAACCATTTTTTAAGCAGTTTGGACTTTGGCCCCCAAAGTTACTAAACTCTGTGTATCTGTGTACCTTATAACTGTGTACACATTACTGGGCTTTATTGGGCCTGTATCCCAAAACACATACACACACACACACACACACACACACACACACACACACACACACACAACTTACAATGGCTCTGCTTAAGAGGAAACTAACAGAAGAGCCAGCAGTTGAAGAGTGGTTAAACAAGTAATTTATATGAACTGACTGGAGTCATTGTATCATTAAAAATGATACAATAGGAGAGAGCTTCAGAGAAACTTGGAAAAACTTGTATGAACTGAGACAAAATGAAGTGGAAAGGAGCAGAAGAATCATTTTTACAAAACAGCATTTTAAATACGGACAATTTTGAAAGACTTAAGAACGCTTATCACCAAAATGACTAACAGTGATTCCAGAGGGCTCATGGTGAAACATACTATTGATTCAGTGGATTCAAAGTGCAGATTAAGACATAAAATCTTTGAACATGTATAATACAAGATTTTTTTTTCTTAACTAATTCATATTTGTTGCTAGGGGTTTCCTTTTCTTTTTTCATTTTGGGGGGCTATGTGAGGAAGAAAAATTAAACTTGTTAATTTAATTTTTAAAATCTACTAAAAAGCAACAGCATTTCTTTACATCAATAACAGAAAATCAGTAGGACAGAAGAAATCAGAAGGGGACAATAGAGAGATTACTATATTTGGGAATATTTTCCAACCAAGAAACACTCAGGACTCATATAAATAAAATTGCAAAGATTTGTTTTGTCATTGTTAAGTCTTTTCAAGGTAAACTCAAATAACCACTGAGTTTTCATCGTTCATGTGTAGGCTGTGCCGGCATAAGAATGAAGTTACTACCTAAATTAATTTATAAATTTAGTATTTTGCTAATCCATTGCAATTTGGCAAAAATAGGTTTTTGTTGTTTAATCATTTTCAGGCATTTCCTATTCTTTTTTTTTCCCTTTGGAATCATTTATTTATTTATTTGTGTATTTTTTCCCCCATTTATTTTTATTTTATTTTATTTTTTTAAATAGACATTTCCTATTCTTTAGGGGTTTCTAGAATAGTTTGCCATTTCTTTCTCCAACTCATTTTATAGATGAGGAAACTGGGACAAATAGGGTTAAGTGACTTACCCAGGGTCACATAACTAATAAGTGTCTAATGCCAGATTTTAATTCTGGAAGATGAATCATCTAGTATGTCTGGCATTCTATCCACTGAGTCACCAAGGTGCCCTTAAAAAAAAAGAGTAGGTTTAGACTAGCTAAACATGCCACGTACCACTGTAAATACCAAGTGGCAAGCAAAATAAACTTTTTGAAGTCATATAATTGCAACCAAAAAGTGAGGAATACTAAGAAATGTGGAAATGACTTTATGAAATAATACAGTGTAAAAGTTTGTAGTGTCACTATACACACCATGATTATAACAGAGGGAAAGTGCATAAGAATGACCAAAGAATCCTGAGAATTAAGGAGTTACTTCAAATCTAATAATCATTAAATTGTCACAATAAATAGTTATTGAGGAAATTGAGTTTTGAGGTTCATTGTTAAACTCTAAATTAGAAATAAGCAAAGAATAGGAAACACCATTCAGAGCTGTGGTTAGGGATAGAATTTTTTTTAATTAAAAAAAAAATTACTTATTTTTAGTTTACAGCTTTCAGTTCCACAGTCCCTTGAGTTGCATATTTTCTCTTCCTCCCCTCTTCCCTCCATGGCAACGTGCAGTCCAGTATAGATTCTACAAATACCTTCACATTAAACATTAGTCTAGTTGTAAAGAAGGATTATAACCAATGGAGTGAACAGTGAGAAAGAAGGGACAAAACAAAACACAAAAGAGAGAGAGCAAGTAGTTTGCCTCAATCTTCATTCAAACTCTGTAGTTCTTTCTCTGGATCTGGATATCCCTTCCCTTCTTGAGGCTTTTGTAGTTGTCTTGTAATCTTGTAATCAGTCATGACGATGTATCTGTAATTGTATACAATGTTCTCCTGGTGCTGTTCTCCTCACTCAGCATCAGTTTATATAAGTCTCTCCAGGTTGTTAAGAAGTCCATCTCCTTCCCATTTCTTACAGCACAATAGTATTCCATTACATTCATACACCACAACTTGTTCAG
>JAQQSW010009493.1:0-13219 GCA_028646575.1 Pseudocheirus occidentalis
CTCCCTCTCTCCCTTTCTCTCTCTCTCTCCCCCTTCCTCTCTCTCCCTCCTTCCCTCCTGTCTCCCTCCCTCCCTTTCTCTCTCTCTGGTTTTGTTTCTTCTCTCTCCTGGTTCATTCCATTGGTTATAATTCTTCTTTACAACTGGATTATTGTGAAAATATGTTTAATGTGAAGGTAGATATACAACCTGTATTTGGATCACATGCTGTATTGAGGGGAGAGGGAAGAAAGGAAGGGGGAGAAAATTTGGAACTCAAAAACTTGTGGAACTTAATGTTGTAAACTAAAAAAAAAAAATGAATTTAACAGGAAAATAGAATTTTCTGGAGGAACGGACGATCAAGAATTTCAAGAAAAATAATGTAGGGAATGAAGGGGTCTTAATATAGCCTATCTCAAACTATACCATAAAGCAATAATCATTGCAACTTTTTGATGCTAGTTTTTAAAAAACAGAAAAGTCTGTCAGCTGAACAGATTTTATATGCAACATAAAGAAATATGCATGGGGTGGCTAGGTAGCGCAGTGAATAGAGAGAGCACTTGCCCTGGAGTCAGGAGGACCTGAGTTCAAATCAGGCCTCGGACACTTGACACAGAAACTAGCCGTGTGACCTTGGGCAAGTCACTTAACCCCAGTTGCCCTCCAAAAAGAAAAAAAAAAGAAATATGCAGGCACAGTGACATGTTTAATAAACACAAAGACTTCAAGTACAATTTTGCGAAAACAGAACATTAAAAATCAGTCTGGCAGAAATTAGGTATGAATCTACATGTCATACCATATACCAAGACACTCTAAATGGATACATGACTGAAATTTTATAAAATGTCACATGCATCATAGAAAAATTAGAAGAGGAAGGTTGGAAATACCTTTCACAGCTATAAATGGTGGAATAATTAATGACCAAGTAAGTGATAGAAGATTGCAGAAGATAAAATGGACAATTTTGATGAAAATTTACAAGTTTTTGCAATGGTAGAGTGTAGCTAAAATGAGCAGGGAGACTGTTAAGTAGTAAAAAAAAAAAAAGTCTGCAGCAAATGTATCTGACAATGATCTGATATCAGAGATCTATATGGGACTGATTAAAATCAATAAGAATGAGCCATTTCCCAGTAAATAAATTATAAAAGGTTATGAACTAGAAGTTTTTAAAGGAAGAAAGGCAAACTTTCATCAGTCATATCAAATTCATTGTCCAAATCACTAGTAAGTAGTAAATGCAACCTAAAATAACCCTGAGGTTCCTCTCTCTGCACACCCATCAATTTGCAAAGATGACAGGAAATCTAAAATGACAGTGGTTGGAAGAACTGGGAAAAACAATCGTGCTAATGCTGTATTGGTCTAATTGGTCTAATCATCTGGAAGACAATTTGCACCTGTACCAAAAATGTCAATGAAATGTGTTTACTTGTTACCCCAAGGAGATCTGAGAGAAAGGAAATGGAGTCAGGTACACAAAAATGTTTATTATAATAGCTCTTTGTTATATCAAAAAACTGAAAACTACCAAAGTGTTACATCAGTTGGGGAATGCCTTTACAGGTTCTATATGAATATATTGGAATATATTTTCTGTTAAAAGAGACTAAAGGGATGGTTTCAGAGAAAACTAGGCAGTCTTGTATAAACTAATTAAGAATTACGTGAGCAAACCACAGAGACAAATTTATACAATAACCACCACATTATAAGTAAAAATAACTCTGAAACACTTAAAAGCTGTATTCAACACAGTTACCAAACCAGAAACCAGAGGATTGATATAGAAATATACTAATCCTGACTGAGAGGTGATTGACTAAAAATGCAGGATGAGAATATTTTTCTAGACTTGGGGGTTTGTTTTGCTTTACCGTATATATTTGTAAATATCCATTCATTTCACCAAGATTGTCAAATTTATGGGCATATAATTGGGCAAAATAATTCCTAATTATTGTATTGATTTCCTCTTCATTGGTGGTGAAGTCACCTTTTTCATTTTTGATACTAGTAATTTGGTTTTTACTGTATATATTTGTTAAAAAGAATTTTGCTTTCCTTTTAATTTGGGGGTAAGAGGAAAGGTAGGCAAGGAAAAAGGAAGCCACATTTGAAGCTTTTTTTTAAATACACTGAAGAGAGCAGAAGGAAGGCCAGAAGGAACAAAGACAAGATGAACAGCTTTGAAAGTTATGCGTTGAATTTATCATAGACCAAAAGGAGCAAACTATAAATTCTGTGTCTCTTACATATGGAAGTGCTTATTTTATTTGAGGTTCATTGATTTCAGTAGAAAAAAAAATTTTTTTTAAGTATTTGACACTGGAAAATGGGAAATGGACAACAAAATGGTGCCAACACTAATTATAACTTACACAGACGTGTACTTGATATAAATCTGTTGCTGCCATAAAAAGACCAAAAAAAGCCACGAAATCACCTTAGCAAACATTTGGATCACTTGCCAAGTAGAGTTACATGGTGGCCAAAGGTAACACCCATTTAGAATATAAATTAATTTGTAAAATATTCTGAAAAAGGATACTGGATGATTATTAGCAGTATCATCTTATAAAATAGGAAGAAGCAACAGAAAATAAAGCTGGTTTAAAGAAAGCTTAGCGAGAGATTCACTTAGGTGAAGTCATCCCAAAGACATTTGAGGACAAGAAATAGAAAAAAAATGAGAAAACATCTGCAAAGATGACTTTAACAAATGTTTTCACTATTAAGGACAGTACAGCTACCACACTTGTGCTCTTAATATCAGAGTCTCAGATATGCTTATAGGAGGATAGAATTGGCACTAAAAGAAATTTTTTAAATGGGAGGAGCAGCCAGATTGGACCAAATGTATGTAGAGACAATCTGCCCTGCAGGTAACACAATTGTGAGGGCATTGAGGGACCAATATGCAAAGTATCTGATAGATGGAAGTTAGGAAAGTCAGAGAGGGAAAATCTTGGACCTCATTGCTCCTCCAAAAAGGCATCTGAGAAGTCATTAAAAACTGCCTCCTTATATACCTCATCTTTCTTTTGTACAAAATCTTCATGAAAGTCTTCAATCCATGGATTGAAGGCATCCTTAGTTAGAGTGTTAGTAAGGAACAAATGGATTTTCCAGAGCTACACTCAGCAATAGATTACATCTTTACCATTTGACTGTAAGTTATAGAAAATACAAAATTCCACTACAATTACTATTCATTGATTATTTCTTTTGAGCATGTGTTTCAGCAGAGTAAAATAGTGCCTTAAATGCCCTTTGGATGTAAGCATCAAAAGTCATTCAAAATTCCTTGAAAGATATAACAAAAAGAACAGAGTCTTATGATTCTTTGACCATAAATAACAAACAAGGCTTAAAATAGGGAGATATGTATTTACCAAAAAAGCGATGAAGGATTCAGCATAGACCATAAGTGAGAAGAAATTCTCTGTTGATTGTGACGGCTTCCATATGCTATGTTTGTAGATGACATTGTTATGGGTTTCATCAAGACCTGGAACATTACAGAGAGAACTTGCTTTTTTTTTTAAATGGATAACCAGTCAAGAAATTTGCCTGAACATCCACGTAGAAAAGTAGATAAAGAATGTCTTTCGCCTAGATATTCCTGTGATAGTAATGTGCATTTGGATGGACAACCTACAGAGATTGCCCATCAATGTGTAAATCTGGGACAGATGATTATAAGTGGGTGCTTTGAGCACAGGAGTTGAAGAGAATTGTCTGGACTTAGGAAATTGCAAAACTCCTTTGACAACAAGCTTAAAACAGAAACAAAGGCCCATCTTCTAAAGACCAGTATTCTATCTACCAAGAGTGTTAAAGGGCAGTGCAATATAAAACACAACAGTCTTCCAAGAATTAAAAATTAATATCTTACAAGGTCACTGGACAGCCACATGGTGATCATGAGCTCCTGAAGCAATGCCAATGTAGAACTTCAAAGAAGGATAGGAATAAAGGATCATCATCAAGGAAATTGTGATAGGAAGTGAAAATGGGCTTTCACAAGGATGAGGGAATGACAGATAGCAAGAGTATGTCCTCACATGTTAGGAGAAAGAAGCAAAGACTTCCAGCATATCGGGTGAATCTCCTGTGGCATTTTTATGAAAGGGCATGGACAAGAGCGGCACTGTGGATGAGTTGTGACCCCTATCATTGATGGAAGTTCTAAAGCAGTAGGTTCACATATCCATTTGAATATTCAAGAGTAAAGATGGAACCAGTACAAATAACCAGAGATGATAAGGGTCCTGTTGTCATAACCAAAGATAAATGAGGTCTTGAGCTCCTCTAGATAACCTAAATGATACTAGTCACCAAGTATTTACTGAGAGCCAGAATGTTCTGGACATTAGCAATACAAAGGCAAAAATTCTATTCTGAATAAAACAAAATTGTTCAAAAAATTCCAAATTAAAAAAAAACAAACCTCTTAGAGAGAGATAACCACACAGAACAAACAAAAAATAAGTGGAAACCACAAAGGAAATTAAATATAAGGTAGTGAGAGGCATTAAGTCACCAGGATTCTCATTCTTTTCTTTGCATGATATTTAATTATTGACATGGAGGCTGTAATTTCTCACCATTAGTGAGTTTTTAAAACAAAGAACAGACTAACCCTTCGTTCAGATGAGTTCTAGGCCTCTTATTTCTAGCAGTGAGAAATGCCATTCACTTATAGTGGGAGATAGAGTTGCTGGCCTCTTCCTCCCACTGTGATCCTACAGTGTGTTGTAGTGCAGAGAGCACTTCATCTGTGAAATGGGAATAGTGAAACTTGGTTTTTACATGGCAAGGTTGTCATGAGGAGAGGGCATCTTGGAATTCTTACAGTTATAAGAACATGAGTTCTGTCTTCACTAATTTCTCACTCATGACTT
Source organism: Pseudocheirus occidentalis (assembly GCA_028646575.1). Classification (NCBI taxonomy): domain Eukaryota; kingdom Metazoa; phylum Chordata; class Mammalia; order Diprotodontia; family Pseudocheiridae; genus Pseudocheirus; species Pseudocheirus occidentalis. The sequence continues at coordinate 4,899 of JAQQSW010009493.1, forward strand.
TTCCTGGCATAGAAGTAAACCTAGGTTCTTGAGATCTTGTGTCAGCAGAGCACAAGATCTGGGGTCCCATAGAGCTAGAAAGGCTTCAGACCCAGTGACTGGATACATTGTCTAATGACCAGTCTGTATAGTTTTTGTCTTATGCTCAGTCTATATAGTTTTAGCAAGGCCAGTTACTGGGTTCGCTTCATTGTATTAAAATGTCCTGTGGCAATAACTCTTTGAAGACTTTCTGGCGAGTCATTAGCTGGGTTATGATCTGGTTTTTGTTACCTTATGCATAAGAACTTTTTTATTTTGAAAATTTCAAATTTGATAGTGACAGACTCTGCCCTGAAAAGGAAACACAAGATTTTCTGTACCATTTTCTGAAGAATTGGGAAAAGCCTTAGTTGAATATGTATCATAGTTGTAGCTCTGGAAAGACCCTCAGAGATGGTCTAGTCTGCAAGGTCTTAACCTTTTTTATCTCATAGATCCTGGGAGTCCGGTTAAGCCTATATGAAGAATATTTTTAAATGCATTAAAGAAAATGTAGTATCGTAAAGATAATTATATTGAAATATAATCACTAAGTTGTTTTTTTTTTCCCTTAAGAAAATACCTCAACTTAAGAACCCCTGATCTAGCTCCATCAAACAAGGCTAAGTGGTATATTGGCTCAAACACCAACCAGATTTGAATTCTGGAAGACCTGAGCTCAGACCTTCCCTCAGACACTTTCTGGATCTGTGACCCTGGGCAAATCACTTCCCTTTCTCTTGGCCTCCATTGTCATCTGTCTTCAAAAAAAGAAAAGGGGTTATTACGAGGAATGATAAGATACTATGTATTCATGGCACTTTTCAAAGTTTAAAGCTCTATAGAAATATTATTAACTATTAGTTATATTGTAATTTAACATACTGAGGCATGGAGGGGAAGTTATTTGCCCATGGTTACAGGGTCAGTATTCAGTCTGGAATTAGAACCAAGGCTTCCTGACTCCCACTTCATTCTTGCCTCTTATAATAAAAAACAATAGAGTTCAGTTCAGCAAACACTAAATTCTTACTTTTGTGCAAGCTAACCCACCAAAGACAAAAACAAAACCATCTCTACCTTTAAGGACCTTATATTTAACTTAGGGGTAGGGGAGTACACAAAATAGTTGTAGGTAGAAAAGAGCATTTGCCAATGAAATAAAATAGAATAAGGAATTTATTAACCATCTGTTATGTGCTGGGCACTCTGCTTAATGCTTTACAAATAATTTTTGATCCCCTGGCGGGGAACTGGGATCAGGAGAGACCTTTACTAGGGAACCAAACCTACAAGGAAGCCAGAGACTCTGTGAGGCAAATATCAGAATCCCAGATAACATTGGGTAGGGGACTGGAAGATAGGAGAGTGTCTGAGAATCAGGGTTGCCTTGAAGGTGAAACCACCTTGTAATGAAGTTCTTTGAGTATTTCAATCAACAGGGAGTTCTTCTCCCGAGGAATAATGTTCTTAGAATGGTTCCTGTGTATTCCCTGAACACACTGTGGTCTCCTTCAATAGTTGATTAAGTTGGAGTCTATGACTCAGCAGCATCTTAACACATTAGAGACAAGCCTAAGATGCTCAGATGACGGACAATATGGGATGCCCAGCTGCAGTCCAAAAATATGTTTGATTTAGAAAATTACTAGAAATAGAGTGCCAGAAGAGAATTGGAAGACATTCCTGGAGGTGAATAGCTTGTGTTGAAAATTGGTCCCATCTTATCCAGTCTTCACCGTCACTGGATACAAGATTCTATAGACAGCCTACCCTTCAAATCGGTCAGTCTTGCAGAGTCTTTATATTTTGTGCTTTTCATTTCTCCAAAAGTAGAGAAAGGAGGTTTTGCTGAGCCATCAGAATGAGAAAAACCTGTCTGAAAACCTGCAAAAACAATAACGCTAAGTTGGCATTAACACTGAAAAGTCTTCGAAAATCCATCTGTTGAAAGACTCTATGTTATAGTTACTTTAGGCCATTTGTCAATAGCCCATCCTGCTTTATCCTTTACATTTTGCAAAGTACTTTCCTCAAGACAACCCCTTGAGGTCAGATTTGTGTACATGAATAATAAATAGATTAGGAATCTGAATACAGATCTTGTAAGATTTAGTCTAATGCTTAAGTCCTTTCCACCATACTCCAGTGCCTCCCAAAGCATATCTAATGTTCTATCTAAAGCACCATTTGGAGAGAAAGAAAAGAGTTAGCTAGGAATGATAGAGTTGGCTAGTAATAGTGACTTCCGGCTTAAAACTTTGTGAATTATATATTTTCCACTTGCCCAACAACTACCAAAAAGTAAAAATAAAAAAGCTGTCTTCTCACAATGGCAAAAAAGTGTTCACAGAAATATTCAGTGTTGTCTTGGCTGTGTTGATAAGATCAGATCTAAGAAATCTGGCTATTGCACACCTAAGTCAGATGCAAAGTGTTGATTAATAATAGATCAGTGTCAGCCTAGATGACAGCCGCTAGTGTGATATGCCATAGGGTTTTATCTCACAACTTGTTCTGTCTTTTGGTTTTTTTTTTAATCACTGACTTGAATAAAGACATGGAAAACACTCTTACCCGATTTTGCGAGTGACAGAATTGGGAATGATAGCTGGCTGAATGAAAGCATCAGGATTTTAAAAGTAGACACCCAGACTGACAAGATGCAGTCTAACACAAATAATGATAAAATCCTGTACTTGTATTGAAAAGTCAATTGCATAAGTTCAAGATGGAAGGAGGGGATATTTTAACAGTTGGCATTTTTCAAATTGTGTCTGATTCTTTGTAACCCCATTTGGAGTTTTCTTGGCATAAAGACCTATTCAGGAGGCTACAACCTTATATTGAAGTGACTCAAGGTGACCAGATAAGTACCATGGAGGGAATTCAAAATTCAGGTCTCGCACAGACAGTCTGTGGGCTCCTTTGACTTTTTTTTTCTTTAATATTTTGGTACTCCGTGGGTAGAGTGCCAGACCAGACTCATCTTCCTGAGGTCAGATGTGACTGCAGACACTAGTTCTGTGACCTTAGACAAGTAACTTCACCCTTTTTGCCTTAGTTTCCTCATCCAGCAAATGGACTGGAGAAGAAAATGGCCACACTCTAGTATCTCTCTGCCAAGCAAACCCCAAATAGGGTCACAGAGTTGGACACAACTGAAAATGACCCAACAACAACAACTCCAGTACATTGAAGGTTCTATAATTTTAATTGGCATGGATAGTCTCTCCCCTGATTCAGGTCACAATTCCTCTATGTCTTAGTAAACAGTCAATATCAGTTGCTATGGCGGAAAAAATCTCATCACCCCTCAGTAAAACTGGTGACGAGCCTCTCCAGATTTAGCGAGCCTAGTCTTTGGATGCCAGACATACTGTACACTCAGCAGCCAGACTCATTCTCAAGGTCTTTCCAGCTTAGTGCACAACCTGCCAGAGTCTGTGGGCCATTGGCATAGCATTCAAAATCTCAGTCACCCTCATGTCACATCAAGACATCTGAGCAAGACTTTTTTAGAGATTGCCATTACTAAGGATAGAAAAATTGTCCTTCCTTGCAAATCTTAATGCCAGAGAGTAATACCCAAAGTCAAAAGTGATAGCTTTGCAGAAACAAATCAGCATCTGTTTTTTTAAAGGGAGGCCATCAGAATATATAAATGTGTGTGTGTTTAAATATTCACTGTGAGGATTCATAACGAAAAACAGACAGTCTGAAAAAACTTGGGGGAAATGGCAGAGACTGTTTCTAATAAAAGAAGATTGATATAGTTGCTTTGGGTTTTTTTCCTATTTAAACTATTAAATGCCACAATTCTTTTAGTGATTGAAAAATTGTATTGACCTCACTAAAAAAAAAATCCCATTTTGGTCCAGCTATATTTAATGGAAACATTAGTCAAGTGACATATTTTTTGAATTTGATCATTTCAGGCCATTATTTATTGGAAAGCAAATCCGAGTATGCACCGTGGTGGAGAAATAATAGAGTATTAATGGAGGGGAGGAAAAAATGGGAAGAGTGGGAAATGGAAAATGCATATGTAAGGTACTAACTAGTGCACGCTCCAAGCCCAGGCTTCCCAGTTATTTAAATTAGCATCTCATGACTCTCCTCTCTGTTCCTCTGGATTTTACCTTCAGCAGACACTACTCCAGAGGCATATGTTTTTGATGTGGCCAGTATGGGAATTTGTTTTACTTGACTATAGGTCAAGGTGTTTTTTTTTTCTTTCTGCCTCTCCCTCTCAAGCTTCCTTCCCTCCCCCACAATGTGTGTGTGGCGGGGGGGGAATGGGAAGGAGAGAAGAAAAGACTTGTTAGAAAATAAATTATAATCATAACTTGAATTGAACAAAAGAGAAGAATCATAGGATTCTGGGCCAGAGAGAACCTCAGTTATCATCTAATTTAACTTCTTTATTTCACATAAGAAGAAATAGACCCAGAAAAGTGAATTGACTTGCCTCAGATCTCACAGTTGGGTCAGTGGTTGATATGAGACTAAGACCCAAAGTCTCTTGACTTCTAGTCTAGTGATTTCTACTATAGCAAATGACCTTGAAAGAAAAGGCATCGCTTCTAGTCCCGGTTCTTCTCTTTGCTCACTTTGTGACATTGTACAAATTATTTCATACCTCTAATCCCTTTCCTCAGCTATAAAATGAGGTGATCTTTGGACTACCTTATCTCATAGACTGAGAAACATTGTGAGGATGCATTTAGGTAACATAGAGTTCTATTGAAATCTGAGCAATTCTTATTTTTCCTGCCTTCTGTTCTTGTACTGAATTGTATGCGATGAATTCCATGTACTGTCCTTTTTTTTTTTTAATGGCCCAAATCACTTAATGCTTAGAAAAAGAATGGCCTAGGATAAAAGTCAGTGATAGTTCTAAATTATAGTACAAACATTGCAGAGAAGTCGTGTATGAGAATGAATGCGACTATTTTGATGCATCTAAGATCTCGTTGAATGCCCCAGCTCCCTCCAGTGTTGCAGACCAGCGCCTATCCTAGCATCATGCTTTGATGATGTCTGCCCATGAATCTTGCTCAAGATCTCCACCCAAAGTTCTGTGTGAGACTATGACAATTCTTTTCAGGTTCATATTTGGGGTTGTTGGGGGCAAAACTTATTACGTCATATGCAACAAACAGTAACACCAAAGCGGTCTTTCCCTTGAATTGTTAAATTTTATGGAATTTTGTTCATTTTCTTTATGTTTCAGATCGTCCATGGATTTGGAATATCCCCTATGTTAAGGCACCAGACACCCATGGAAATATGTGGGTTCCATCATGAAAAGCTTAAAGCAGTCTGAAGTAAGGGAATCAGACAGACACAGAGCCCAGAGACTGGATTCTTTCTTATTCTCGAGTATAAAATTACACTGAGAATGTCCATTAAAAAAAAATATAACTATGGAAAAAGTATTGAACAAGACAACTTTAAGAAAATCTGTCCAAGGAATTAAAGGTGATGGTCTTTCCTGAATGTATTATTACTAAAACCACATATTTTATTTTAATTCACTTTGTTACACATACATTTTGAATTGAAGCTGTTTAAGTTTTAAAAATGCTTAAAAGAAATGACATTAAAAAAGACCCTCCGTGTTGTCTAGATTCAAACTTGTCTCTCAGCACGTTTGAAACCCAAGTTGTTCGTGTTTCTTTATTATGTTCCCACTGTCCACTGTGAAAGATGCTATTTGTACAACTGAACCTGCTAAAGAGTAAATAAATGATAATTTAGTTAAACTGTTTCTGTCAAACACATTTTCTCATCCTAGATTCTCCAGGGATTGCCTCAAATGTTGGAATTTACTGCCTTATAATGTGACTTTGTTATTATTGTCAAAACCAGTCTGCTTGTTTAACTCACAGGAGTGGCTCGTCACCCATTCCCCTGATAACAGCTAGAATCCTGGCTCCTCTTTTGTTCCCAAGGTCAGCTCCCACCGACGCTCTAGCAATTCTCTGTCTGCCTAAGTATTTAGATTCCCGTTTGGGAACAGACTATGTTGGTTCTGTAGAGACCTCTAGATTGGTGACTAATCTCATCCCTTATTTTCCAAAATATCTCTAGAAAGGGTCATTCATTAAACTGTGATTGTACAATTTAGGGATAGAAAGGTATCTTTGTGGATATTTAGGCCATTTGCTTCATAGATAGATAAATAGATTAGATATAGATGGGCATGTGTATATGGGTATGTATACACATAAATATATACATACGTATATAGGTATAGACTCACATTTTATTTATAACTTTGGTTTTTATGTCCTCTTCATTTCTCAATAAAATTCTACCCCCCCCCAACCCAGTGGCCAATCCCTTATAACATCAATGACAAAAAAAAAGGCAGGTTAGGGGCGGCTAGGTGGCACAGTGAATAGAGCACTGGCCCTGAAGTCAGGAGGACCTGAGTTCAAATCTGGTCTCAGACACTTGACACACTAGCCATGTGACTTTGGGCAAGTCACTTAACCCCAGTTGCCCTCCAAAAAGCAAAAAAAAAAAGGGGAGGCAGGTCCAACAGATCTGTCAAGTTTGACAGTGTAAGCATTTTTCATACTCATAGTCCCCCAGTGTCAGAATGGAGAAAGATGTGTTGTCAGTTTTTTTTTAACCTATTTGGGATAAATGGTCATTATAATTATGTAGCATTCAGTTAAATCTTTTTGTTCTTTCTGTCTACTCTGTTCCACTGTCTATATTAGTTTCCTAACAATCCCTTCCTTTTATAAATGAGGAAGTTAAAGTCTCAAGAAGAGAAATGACTTGCCTGAGGCCCCCCTGGGTAGTAAGATGCAGAACTGGAATCTGGACCCACATTCTCTGGTTGCAGATCCAGTATCCTTACCACCAGTGCCCACTTTGTTACCAGGGAATTGTTGTCATTTTATCTCCTATTTGTGGCCCAGTCTCAAGGAAGCTGGTATGGTAGACTATTCATTGCCATGTATTTTATTGCATAATGGGCTTCTGTAACCTTAAAAAGCATTAACCTGCCTTTTTTCTCCGAGATGATTCTTTTCTCCGAGGTCTTGTTTACCAACTATTTAAATGCATTTGCTTTTCTTCTGTGATTCTCAGTCATTCTCTATAGCTTTCAAGTTGGACTTCCCAGAAATGGTCTAGGGAGCTCTCTGTGCAAAGTATATATTAAAAATGATTTAGTAATATACACAAGGATAATTGAGGTGCACCTCAGAAAATACCAAATTAACAGTTATGTGCATCCTGTTCTACCTTCCCAAAAAGACCCGCTGAATTCCATGAAGTGCTACAAAGAGTTCATGGAATTAGTATGGTAGAATGCATAGAGCTTATTAGTCAGGAGACCCATGAAGTACAAGAGTTGTTTTAGGCACCAGATTGTGGAAAGGCCATTAATAAACTCCAAAAGAGAAAAAACTAGAATGGTAAGTCAATAAGCATTTATGGGCCAGGGAACGTGAAGGGAATAAACATTTATAGAGCACCGACTGTTTACCAAGCCCTGTGCTAAGTATTTTAGAACTATCTCATTTGAGCCTCACAACAACTCTGTGGGATAGTTTCAGTTATTCCCATTTTACAGTAAAGGCACATGAGATAAAGTGACTTACCCAGGGTCACACTGCTAGTCCATGTCTGAGGTGGGACTGTGCCATCTGGTTGCCTCAGTGCCTACTCCTGCACTGTGCTGAGTGCTAGGGATAGCAATCAGACATTTATTAAGCACTTACTATGTACCAGACTCTGTATTAAATGCTGGGAAGGCAAAGAAAAGGGGAATGGGGGCACTTCCTGCTCCCCCTCGGTGGTGAAGACTCGAGTCTATGCTGCACGAGGATTGATGGAAAAAATATGTAATGTTTGACCTAAATAAGAGAAAATTCAGGGAGTAAATGATGCTTTTGATACAAACATACAGTCTTAGCTGTATTTGGAAAGCCACAGTAGAGAGACTAGATTTATTCTGCTTAGCCCTAAGGCATATTCAGCAATGGGTCAAAGCTGCAAAGAGGCAAATTAATGCTTTTAGATAATAGGAAAGACTTCCTAACAATTAAGAGAGATCCAAGAGGGTTATTACTTAAACTCTCTTAACTTCCCTTGCCTTGTTTATAAAAGTAAATGGAAGGGACTTTAGAGTATCAAATTTAAACCCCCATTGATGAAATGAAGACTCACATAGGACAAACAATTCTGAGCTCTAATTAGTTGATTAGAGGCAGAACTAGAACCTACATCTTTTTTTTTTGCTGTTTTGAGGGTTTTTTGCTTTTTTTTTTTTTTTT
>JAQQSW010009494.1:0-13219 GCA_028646575.1 Pseudocheirus occidentalis
GTCCACCGCGTAATGTTCTCTGGGTAGATTGTAGGTTTGTGTTATAATAATTGGTGAGCATGGTAATAATTCTTTTATCTTTCCACACAAGAAGCGTAGTATTATTCTTTCTGTATGCAACTGTTTTAGTGCTTGAGAGGGGACATCCGAGTGATATGCTAGAATTCTGATGTCCCCTGAGAGGGGACAGTGGAGTGCAAAGGGTTTAAAAATTATTAGACTACCTGAAAGCCATGATCAAAAAAAGAACCTAGAAATCATCCTTCAAGAAATCCTCAAGGAAAATTGCCCTCATATTCTAGAACCAGAGGGTAAAAGAGAAATGGAAAGAATTCACTGATCACCTCCTGAAAAAGATCCCCAAAAGAAAACTCCTAGGAATATTATAGCCAGGTTCTGGAGTCCCCAAGTCAATAAGAAAGTATTACAAGCTGCCAAGAAGAGACAATTTGAATACTGTAGAAACACAATCAGGATAAGCCAGGACCTAGCAGTTTCTACATTAAGGGACTGAAGGGCCTGGAATATGATATTCTGAAGATCAAAGGAGCTAGGATTAAAACCAAGAATCACCTACCCAGCAAAATTGAGTATAATGTTTCAGGAGAAAGTATGGCCATTCACTGAGGTGGAGGACTTTCAAGCATTCTTGATGAAAAAACCAGAGATGAATAGAAAGTTTGATAGTCAAATACAAAGAGCATGAGAAGATAAATAGGGGAAAGAAACCATAAAGAACTTATTGAAGTTGGACTGTTTACATGCCTACGTGGAAAAACAATAATTGTAACTTATGAAACTTTTCTCAGTATGAGGAAAAAGGTGCAATTGAGATGTGGGAGAGGAATATAATAAGAGGAGACAGAGAGAGATATAATGGGGTCACTTATCTCATATAGAAGAGACAAGGGATAATTGTTACAATGGAGGGGAAGAACAGGAAGGCAAAAGAGAATGAGTCAACCTTACTCTCATTGAATTTGGCTTAGGGAGGGAATGACATACACTCTAAATTGGGTATCTTGCCCTACAGGAGAGTAGAGGGGAAGGGCATGATGGGGGGGGGGACAATAGAGGGGAGAGCAGTTTGGGGGGCAGGGTTGTTAGAAGTACATACTTTTGTAGAGATACAGGGATAAAATAGAGAATAGAACAAGTGGGGTCGGAATAGGATGGAGGGAAATATAGTCAATCTTTCACAATATGTCTATTGTGGAGATGTTTTGCATAACTACACATATACAGCCTGTGTTAAATTGCTTGTCTTCCCAGTGGGGGTGGAGGACGAGGGAGGAAGGGAAAGAATCTAGAATTTAAGGTTTTAAAATCAAATGTTTAAAAAATATGTATTATATAGTAATTGTTATGATGATGATGATGATGATGATGTACATGCAAATGGGAAATAAGATACACAGGCATTGGGGTAGGGAGATCCATCTTGCCCTATTGGAAAGTCAGAGGGTGATGGGGGAGGATATAGGAGAGAACAGATTGGGGGAGGGGGTATACAGTGAGAATCCTGTTTTGGGGTGGTGGGTACAGGAAAGATGGGGAGAAAATTTGTAACTCTAAATCTTGTGGAAATGAATGATGTAAGCTAAAAAATAAAAGCTAATTAAAATTGTTTTGATAGATTGTGATCCTCTTCATGTGGATACATCACAACCCATTCATGTCTGACAGTCCTGAATAATTCTTGTCCAAATTCCCACATACATTTTTCATAAAGAGCCTAGTTAGTGCCCCAAAAGTCTTTCTCTATATCTCTTGACTTTGTGGAAATACAATTCAAAAATTGAACAAGTGAGCTGTCCATTGATTATTCCTCTTTCTGTTCTCCTATTATTCCTTTATACATGACTAATTCACTTTTTTTGAAAATATATCCTTAGTTTTCTTCTCTTGTGTAATTATTATTTCATAAGGTATTTCAACCTACTTGTGTCTTCAAATGACTCTGTTGTACTTTGTATTGCCCTCAATTTTAATTCTTTTTTTTTGCTTTTTTTGAGGCTAATTGGGGTTAAATGACTTGTCCAAAGTCACACAGCTAGTAAGTATGTCAAGTGTCTGTGGCCAGATTTGAACTCAGGTCCTCCTGACTCCAGGGCTGGTGTTCTATCCACTGTGCCACCTAGCTACCCCTTTCAGTTTTAATTCTATAATTACTATAGTATTCCATGGGGCAGCTAGGTGGTGCACTGAATAGAATGTCAGGCTTGGAGGCAGGTAGACTCAACTCTGGCCTCAGATACTAGCTGTGTGATGCTGGGCAAGTCACTTAACCCTGTCTGCCTTTGTTTTCTCATCTGTAAAATGAGCTGGAGAAGGAAATGTCTAACTGTTCTAGTATCTTTGCCAAGGAAAACCCAAATGGGGTCACAAAGAGTCAGACACGTTAAAATGATTCAACAACAAAATAAGATTCTATGACTTGCAAGAATTACATGGCATCATTAGAAGATGCTACAGAACTATGAGCCTTTGTTTCAAGGAGAAGCTTAATGGAATTAAAAGTGTAACAAAGTTTCCCAAAGACAATCAAAACTGTTTTCCTTCCACCATCCAATTCTAGGCCCTGTTCATAATTCAAAGAATCTGTCTAAAAACGTGATAGGGACTGAACTTGGGATTTCACTAGTGTAAAGAACTCGCAGATGGGGAAATTCCCTCTAACAATTCAGGTAGGTATCTTCTTTGCAGTTTGTAGCTTTAGAGAATTTCCATGACTTCAGTAGGTTAAGAAACTTGCCTAAGTTCATACAGCAATTGTGTGTTAGAAGCAGCACTTGGATCTAGGTCTTTCTGGCTTCAAGACTGGTTCTTGACCCATGTATGCTGTCCAAGGCACTTGTACTAATTGAATAGGTTGCTCATACATATACCTATCATAGTTTGCCCAATAGGTATTCTTTATTGACTTGTTTTTACCTCCCTTACTTGATTTTCAAAATCCTTCTTGAATTCCTCCATGGCCTGTAACTAGTTCATATTTTTCTCAGAGGCTTTTGATGCAGGAATTCTGCCTTTGATGTCTTCCTCCCGCTCCATGCCTTGATCCTCTTTGTCCCCCAAAAAAGGATTCTATTGTCTGTTTGTGCTTCCTCTGCTTGCTCATATTGGCAGCCAATTACTTTACTTTTGATCTCTTTGCCATGGTAGAACTCTGCCTCCAAATGGAGAGAGCTATGTTCCAAATTGCTAAAGTTTTTGCAGCTGCCAGAGCTATTAGATGGGCACTCTCTCTACAGCCTCTACATGCTCTGGCTCACTGGTCACACACCCCAGAACCACCACCCAAGACAGCGATCTAGATCCAAGCAGGTCAAAGCAAGAGTGAATACCCTCTGAATGGTTGCTTGGCCCCCCCTAGGATCTGCAGGCGAGGAGCTCTGAAGCAGCCACTGAACCTCCACAGCTTCTAGCTCAGGGGTAGCAGCTGGATGGTGCTTTTTTGTCTCCCCCTGGTCTAACAACTGACCTTTTACTTTGTCTTTGGCATTTATGGATTGAGAAGTCTGGAAACCGCTACAGCTGCTGATTTACTCTCATAAGGCTGCTCTAGCCATAGTGTGTGGTGGCCACCCTGGGGCTAAAACCTCAGCTCAGTCAGACTGCATTCTGCTCCCAGAAAACTGTGATGGACACTTCCTGCCAGTCTGCTGGGCTTCCTTCAGTGGGAGATTTGTTTCTCTCTGTCACTCTGTGGGTTCTGTAGCTCTAAAGTTTGTTCAGAGTCATTTTTTTACATGTATTGGAGGAGGTAGAAGCCAAAGTAGCATGGAAGTGCTGTTTCTGCTCCACCATCTTGGCTTTGCCCGGACTTGTCATTTTTATTGCTGTTATTGTTGCTATTTTTGGTTTGAGTAGTTATGTAGAAGCTTTTGTATCTCATCTTTTTACTTTGTTTTTCTCAGTCAGAAGATTTTGCAATATTCCAGAGCTTGATGTAAGTGGTACACTGTCATTTGTAACAATAATGACTACTTTGTCTAATTATTAACATTGAGTGAGGCATAAAATCTTAGACTTAAGCACCAACCAAAAAGCAATTTCTGTTATAATGTAGGGAATTGAACACAGGGGTTAAAGGGAAGAGGGAAATCTATCTATAGAGATGTCTTTTGGACACACCTACTTGCATATGACATTGGAAAATGAAGTTAGATTGATGAATGACCAAAAGGTCTATGCCTTTTGACTCAGAAATCTCATGCTGGATGTTTACCCTAAAGGAGTAAAACAGAGAAAGAAATTCCCATTTATGCCAAAATATTGATAGTGGCACAGTTGTGGCTGGAAAGAATAGAAATAAAGTAGGTATCTGTCACTTGAGGAATGGCTAAGCAAACTATGGTGCTTATACATAATGGAATATATATATATGTGTATATAGATATATATAGTTATCAGGTGACGCAGATTGAAATATTTAGAACCAGGAAAACAGTATTTATGCTGATTACAATACTTAAAGAACAATAAAATATGTCTGGATGAGCTTATACTTAAAGAAGACATGACAAAAATGGTCTTTACAATTTTTTACATTGGAGAGCCTGGGTATTAAGTGTGGAATGCTGAATATACTTTTGGAATGGTTGTTGTGTCAGCTGGTTTTCCTGAACTTATTTTTTAAAAATATTTTTTAAGTAAAGAGGAGAACAAGCATTCATTAAGCCCCTACTATGTGGTAGGCACTGTGCTAACTACTTTACAAATATTCTCTCATTTGATCCTCACAACAACCTTGTGAATCAGATATTATTATTATTTTCCTATTTTATAGCTGAGGAGACTAAGGTAGAGTTTAAGTGATTTGCCTGTGTTACACTTTGAGTTAAGTATCCGAGGCCAGATTTGAACTCAAATCTTCCTCGCCCCAGATCCAGTGCCCTATTCACTTTATTATTTTGCTTCTTGGAGGGAAGGAAAGCTTACTGGGTAAATTGAGGAAAAAAGTTGTTGAGAGATAAATGTGATGTGAAAACCAAAGAAAATAAACACTCATTAAAAGAAAGAAACTATACAAACGCAGTTTTCTAGAAGACCTTTCTACTCCCAATGTTAGAAAGATAGAGCAATCACCCAAATGAACCCTCAAGAACTTATGGACCCTGATAAAAGAGCCCTTTATAATGCATCAAGATGGTGCTTTTGGTGGTAGTAGTCTAGTCATCTTTTTCTGCTTTTAGTTGGAAGGTCTTGAATCTCTGATACACCACTTCATGAAATACTTAGACTATTTGTTCTGGCTCACTGCAATACAGGATGTTTGATATTATAAAACTTATAAAGTGAGTATCATATCACTTCATTAGTATGATTAGGGGTTAAGTTGTTTGGATTAATTGAATTTTCTGGTTACTTGAAAAAAATGTCTATTTTTTTCAGTACAGCTAATACGATTTGATGAGAGCCCTTCATGAATGCAATAAACTGTCCAGTGGGCATTCAGAGTTACACAGATTAAACTAAAAAAAAGATTTTAGAAGTACAACATTTTATTTACCATATATCTTCAATCAAATAATAAGACCATAAATCCCAGTGTTTAGAAAAGACTCCATAAGACAAATAAGGAAAACATACAAAATTTAAGGCAATTCATGATTTCAGTTAATCATAATAAACCTGAAAAGCAAAATAAAGATTTATTCAAAAGCTTACCACAGTGAAAAAAGTAGACAGTTTCAGAAGTTAATAAGAAATGATATTTAAATAGAGTTGTGAAAATGTACAAGAAATAAAAGGGGATTCTGAAAACAAACCAAAAAAAGCACTGGTACTATTGAAATTTACCTAAAAAGTAATCTGAGAGATATTTAAAGGTGTATTAGATGTGTGATTCTGAAATTACTTCTGTCCTCTTGCCACATTACTCTTAGCACTTAGATTAAACCTGGTCTGAAAGTAAAAGTAATCATTTTTTTCCCACAAAAATGAAAAATACAGTTTTTTCTTTTAAAATAATTTATTGCAAATAATGGTAAACATCAATTTAAGTAACTAAACTTTGTAATGATTTACTTTCAAATAAATTAATTGTTACATATATATATATATATATATGTGTATACACACACACTATCAAACATTTCAATCACTCCAAGACTTGCCATTTTGAGCTTTCTTTGTCCATCTACTCTTTTTTTATATACTTGTAGTTAGTTAACTCATTGTTTTCCTTTTTCATTATCTAATAAAGTTCCTTCCAAATGTCTTTATAATTGTTTCCCTAATGTTGGACATTCAGGTTCTATGCAGGTTTTATTTTTGCATTTACAAATGAATACTGCTATGAGCATTTTTTGACAAGCAGTTCATTTTTGTTTTTTATAAGAGTTTGAGGGTATAATCCCAACAAAGAAATAATTATTTCAATTTTGACCACTTGCATACTACTTAGATTGCTTTCCAAAAATAGGATCTGACAAGTTTGCCACTGTACCTGTAAAGAATCAGTGTGCCTGTTTCTTTATGAGCATCCAATTTCACTGTTTGATTTTTGCCATCTTGCTAGATATGAGGTTTTATCTCAAAGTTGTTTTAATTTGTATCTTTTTGATGAGGTTGAATACTTTAAAAGACCTTTAAGAATTTGTACTTTCTCTTTCAAAAATTGTCTTTTTATATCTTTTAAATTTTTATTCATTGTAAAGTTGGCATTATCATTGTAAATGTTTAATAGGACCTTCTATTATAGATGTCAAATTTAGATGTTGAGTTATGATAGCTTCTTATTCATTCTCTTAAAATGTATTTTCTTTAGGTTGAAAGCACAATGGAAGTCTTCAGAAATTTTATTGGATTGACAAGAAAATGCATTAAATGAAACAATTAACAAAAAACCCTTAAAAAACCCTAAAATTGTTTTGAATATTATTCCGTTAAAAATTTTCAGCTTTTTTTTCTTCTTCAGGTATTTTGGATGGTAAGCCTAGCACAAATAGAAGCTAAAGAAAGTCTACCAAATATGCTGAATAAGTATTGCTAAGTCATTTTCTAGTTAAATCATAATTACCTTTAGTCACACATTATGCTATATGTATAATGCTCTTTCATCTCAGGATCTTAAAATATATTATAAATGTTTCCTTATATGTCCAGACAAAAACCCTCAGTAAACTTGCTTAGTTGGCAATCATTTCTCATATTTTACAGATGGAGTGTCTGTGGTGCTCAATGGGGTCTAAAGATAAAACAGTTTCAGTGAAGACACGCTCTGAGTCAGGAGGAAAATAAGCATGAATTCCACCTTTTTGCTTTCTCACCCTGCAGATGTGTCTACAAAGAAACAAGGCCATGCTTCAGCTTTATGGCTATTGAAGCATGACTTTCATGTATTGGTACTGCCCTGCACTGAAGTCCTATTCTGTGGACAAAGAGATGACCCTGGGTTCTCAAAGGCTATGCTGAGATGGAAAGATTTCAAATCAAAGTTGACAGTGATCATAATAGCATACACCTAGAGCTAGAAGTTACCTAAAATATTTTCTAGTCCAATTCCCTTATATTAGAAAAATTCAGGCCCAGGGAAGTTAAGTAACTTGCCCAAGATCACACAAATCAGTAAATATTCTGAGGCAGAATTTGGATCTCTGTCCTGATTGTAGAACTTCTATTCTCCTTCTATTCTACCATCACTCTGCCCAATGCCATTGTCATATATACGTACACACATAAATATAGAATATATGTGTATATAGAGAGAAGAGGAGAAAGAGAGAGGGGAAAGAAAGAGTTAGGGAGAAGAGGCACGGAATATGAGGGATACAGAGAGAGACAAAAGGACGGTGGTGGGGCAAGTAGATTTAGCAACTTGCCTAAAGTAGTGAGCGTCAGAAACAGAATTTGAGCCTAACTCCTCTAACTCCAAGTCCAATTCCCATTCTACAATCCAGTGACCAAGATCACCCTGGCTGAGTGAAGAGGAGCTCATCCTAAAAACGCTGTCATCAAGTGATGACTTTCTGTTTGTTTATGGCAAGTCAAAAAATATTTAACTAAGGTTTGGAGGGGTTGAGAACTATAATGGTGCAAGCAGTGTTCACACTACTGAGATAAAAAAAATCTTTTGGAGCATTGAAATACTCATATAATTTAGTCACTATCAACCAATGACATTTATAGAAATCTTTTAAAAATTATTTACCATATTCTTACATGATACATATGAGGAGTAAAATGAGTCTTTGGTGATAAATATAGATTTCTACCTGGAAATAAACCTTTCCCCCAACTTTAATCAAGACAAGTCTCGATTCTACTTGCCATACATTTTCATGGAAATGTTCTGAGATGCTAAATTCTTCATTGAGAGATGGGGGTGAGAAAGGAATGTTCTTCTGAAAAATCTAAATTTAGGACATTGGCATTAGTTGCATTGGAGTTGTCAAATGACAATTTAATTCTTGCCAAATGTGAAGAAATAAACTATGCCCAAACATGACCAGTGAGTCTCACAAATAGCTCTGCTCCGCAGTTATGTTATTGTTTATTAAGTGGCTCCAGTAATCAGCAGCAAGTCAGAATGAATGTTTAAGCAAAAGAAGAAGTTACTCGTGTTGCACAATGTCATATTCCACATTGCCCAGTTCCTTTATTGCAGAGTTTCTGTAAATATGAATAGACTGATAATTGGCTATGTATGGCTTATTGATGGAGTCAATTGATCAATCATCCTACTATGTTGTGGCAGTGTGCTGGTTTCCTGGGAGATAAGGAAAAATATTGAGCAGTCCTTGCCTCAAAGAGCTTATATTCTATGAGCCCTTTCAAGTCTCCCGAAGTACATAAAACTCACTTTTTTTTATAACTTTAAGATTTTTGCGAAGTTATTTTCATATATTATCTTATATGATCCCCGTAATAACTACAAAATCACTGCTATTGTTGTCCCCATTTCACAGTAATGGAAATTTAGGTGACTTGTACAGAGAAACAAAACTAGTCAGTATCAGAGGTGGGGTCTTAACCCAGGACTTCCTAATTGCTGAAGTAGAATGGAAGCAGCATGACAAAATGAAAAGGACAAAGGCTCTTTGGATCAGATTCCTCTCTTGATACTATTTATATGACCTTGGTCAAGTCCATGGGCCTAATTTTCCTAATCTGTAAAATGAAGTTGTGCTTGATATCCCTTAAGGTCCCTTCCAGCATGAGATCCTTGACTTATGACCTATAGTCCTAATATTGAGGTTCTTAGTTGAACAAATGACTATTGCAACTGCATTTTGCCAGGTAAAGGGGAAAGAATGAACAAGTTTCAAAAATGAATTGGAAAAAGACAATCTTGGGGCGGCTAGGTGGCCCAGTGAATAGAGCACTGGCCCTGGAGTCAGGAGGATCTGACTTCAAATCTGGCCTCAGACATTTAACACTTAGTAGTATGTGATTTGGGGCAAGTCACTTAACCCCAGTTGCCCTGCCTTCCCTCTTCCAAAGCAACATAAATACATAAATGAATTAAAAAATTGAAAAAGACAATTTATGTGATGAATGATCAATTCCCGATCGAAGTCTTATGCTTTTAAGTCAGGCTGGAAACAAACTGTATAGTTTAACTAGTTGATCTAGTTTTCATTATCAGAAAAGAAAATGAAATAATTTGGATTATAAGAAAGATGAGTATATTTTATAGTTTAGCCCCAATTTTTAGGCAGAGTTAAATTTCATCATGGAAATGTTAAATTGTTTTTATAGCTTGTATATCTGTTTTAGTTCTCAGAGAATCATAAGCCTAAGAGGGATGTTAAAGGACCCAACAATATCCTCTACCTGATGACATGATTATATGAAAAACATCCTAGAAGAGTAAGGTTTAGAAAATGAAAATTTCCATTCTGGCTATTAAACAACTCACAGATCCATTTTCCCCCATCTATAAAATAAGGTAGTTGGGTTAGCTGGTTTCTGCCATTTCTTACATCTAAAATATACCATGGTTCCATGGCATGTCACTGTATTCCAGTATTTCACAACATCTTACCCTGTCCTAAAAAAGGTCTAGGGGGAATATATACACACACACGTATGTATATGCACATATGTATATGTATGCACGTATGCATACATATATGTATAATTATTTTGATATGATAAAAATATCTCCCCAAAGGCAGAATTACAATTTCTCTTTTGCTTCTAGATTAAGAGCTGGCAAACTATGCAGCCAAATCCAGCCTGCAGTCTGTTCTTGTATAGCCCTTGAGCTAAGTAAGAATGTTTTAAAGAAAAAAACACACACATTGTATAGTTCTTTAAGGCTTATAAAGCATTTCATATGAATTATCTAACTTGATCCTCACAATAACACTGTAAATAACATTTGCCATTGTGGATAAATGTTAGCTCTTTACAAAATTAAAAACGAACATGAATGGGAGACGTCAAAGATTCTGGGAAGTTTTTCATTTCCATTCGAGTTAAATTGACAGAGTTTTAGTCTTTTACCTTTTATGAAGACATAACCTAACATGATTTTTTTCTGGCCCGAGCCCAGCAATTCTTCCATAGAGGCTACCAGTCGGGAAGTTCCTCAGAGATCCATGTAATTCTACCTGGGACTGGATGGATACTATTATATTGTTTCTTTGTGGGGTTTGCAATGCTCCCCAAAGGACCAAAGTGTAGCAAAATGGGGAGAAAACAGGTGGTAGTAGAAAAAGGGTTTTATTAATCATGTTTCCCTTAGCAAAGGAGCTGTTAGCTTTCATCTGGCATGAGTGTGAAGACTGTATGTGGAAATATCTGAGAATGAAGACTTGAAAGGCCATGTATGGGTCCAACCAGTGACTGAGTAAGAATCTCCATTGTACAATATGGTAATGCCCTGCACAAGCAGCTTTCCAGAAGAATGCTACTGTGAACAGTTTTAAGATTCTGATCATACAGTATAGAGAACACTCTATTTATTCCATAACAAATCAAAGCAAAACATTCTCAGGAAATCACAATATAGTGTTCACAAAAGCTTATCATTAAAATGGCCACATAGTTTTCACCAAAGTAGTCACAATATTTAGAACAAAGAACAAAAGAACAATCATCTAGTATCCCTAAGGAGGTTTTCTTCCTTACTCAGTCATTCAGTCATCTCAAAATACAGGATATTTTCCCCATTTTTTATATAGCATAGTAGAATTCTGTTAAAATCTTCCACTGCCTCATATGGTTGGAAGCTGACTCAAAGGAAAGGTAGGAGAAACTCTTGCCAAGCTCCAAAGGTTCTGAGTATGACCTGGTGGATTTTAAGTCTACTGTCCAAGAATCAGTGTCACTAAATATGAAAGAACTTTTAGCCAAGTTAACTCTAAGGTGCCAAATTCGGGTACCATGTAAACTTTCAAAAATCTATTGGTTAGTCAAGCCACATTTGTTAAGTACTTACTATGTGCCAGTAACTGTGCTAAGTGCTTGGAATACAAATACAAGTAGAAAGAAAAATAACCCTTGGCTTCAAAGAGCTTGCATTATGATGGGAAAGACTATACATAAAACAAAGCTGAAGAAGGTGGGGAGAGAGAAACAAGATACCTAACCTAACCTAACATCATGATAGAGGAAGTGCTTAGTGCACCCCACAGAGAGGAATGAGTAGTGACTGGGCTTCGTGTCCTTCTCTTTTTTTTTTTTTTGCTTTTTGGAGGGCAATTGGGGTTAAGTGACTTGCCCAAAGTCACATGGCTAGTAAGTGTGTCAAGTGTCTGAAGCTGGATTTGAACTCGGGTCCTCCTGACTCCAGGGCCGGTGCTCTATTCACTGCACCACCTAGCCACCACTTCATGTACTCTTTAAATGAAGATTCAGAGAGAAACCAACCATCAGTTAAGAAAAATCTAGCAATTCAAAAACCATCTACTAAGTTATAGGCAGGATTTGGTCCAAATAGATGGAGAAGGGCCTCATCTTTACAAATGACAGACTGGTGAAGTACTTAAGTTTGTTATTTTAGGTCTCTTTATATGCTTCCTTCTAGCATGAAACGTCTCAACAACAGAGCATTAAAACATTTACGTTGTAAGACCTAGATTTGAGTCTCAACTCTTTTATTTTTTTATTTTTTATTTTTACTTTTTGCTTTTTTGGAGGGGGGAAAGTAGGGCACTTGGGGTTAAGTGACTTGCCTATGGTCGCATGGCTAGATTGTTTTTGTGTTGAACGTGTCTGAGGCTGGATTTGAAGTCAGGTCCTCCTGACTCCAGGGAGGATGCTCTATTCACTGGGCCACTTAACCACCCCTCACGTCTTTTATTTACTAGGTCTGTGGTAATCCTCTTCTCCTCTGGTGCTTCCTGTTCTCATATACTAAGTGAAAGGTTGAACTAAATGCTCTCTAAAATTCCTTCTGGCTCTGACATTTTGTCATATTTTGAAAAATCCTAATGATGGGCTTTGTGCTACTTTTAAAAACAGAAAAAAAGGTGAAAAGCAAAAATCACGCATCTCTTCTCACAGGCTAAGTTAGATGGGAAGATTGCAGTCCAGAGAAAGAGGAAGTGATAGTAAAAAAAATACAAAGAAGTACCAATCAGTCAAATCTTACAGCATATTCAGATACTTCAATGACATAGATGTGAGTGTTACTTCTACCCATGAACCTTGTAAACCATCCATGTTTGTTCATCTGGTGTGACTCTTGAGTGTGACTCCTCACAAGGTTCCCCCAAATGTTCTGGTCATCCTTATTTTCTCTTGACATACAAAAATACCAATGGACCATGAGGTACATAAACTGCCTATCCATCATTCTTTTTTTTTTAATAAATTTTTAAAATTTGTTTTCTTGCTTACATCATTCATTTGCATGAAATTTTTGAATTACAAATTTTCTCCCTGTCTTTACCCTACCCCAACCCCCAAACAGCAATCCCACTGTAAAGCCCCTCCCCTGATCTGCCCTCTAACTTTCTGGTAGGGCAGGGAGGATCTCCCTACCCAAGCCCCTGTATATCTTAATTCCTAGTTGCAGGTATTGCAGAGATTTAAATTCTAGATTCTTTTAGTTCCTCCCTTGTCACCAACCCCCTCTAGAAGGACAAGCAATTCAATACAGGCTGTGGATGTGTGATTATACAGGACATCTTCATAGTGGACATATTGTGACAATGATCATATGTCTCTCCTTCCCATCCCTTCCCCCCTTGTTCTGTTTTCTACCCTGTCCTTGTCCCTTTACTGAAATGTGAGCTTCCAGCATCCCTCCCCCAGACCC
>JAQQSW010009495.1:0-13219 GCA_028646575.1 Pseudocheirus occidentalis
ATTGTGGGAGGGGTCTTACAGTGGGATCAATGTTCTGGGCTGGGGGGTAGGGACCAAAAGGGGAGAAAATTTGTAATTCAAAACCTTGTGGAAATGAATGATGTAACCAAGAAAATAAATTAAAATCAAAAAAAATAAAAAATTAAAATTAAAAAATAAAAAAATAAAAAAAAAAGAAAAGTGGTAGCTGTGGAGGAGTGGAGAAGAACGTGAAGAAGAAAAAGGGAAGAGACCAAAAAAGTAATTAAGAATTGACTAAAAGGACAGGAATAAACAGTAGAAGAAGACAGAGACCCAACTTCAACACAGTGCCCTACCTCGTCAAGATCAGCTCCCAGGGCTAGTATAAAGATTGGGGGTATGGGGTAGAGAATTGTTGGGGAGCAATCAACGGTGGAAACCAGATGAGCAGGACTGGCAAAAGTGAAAATTATGTCCTACTATCTCCTACTGTTCTTACTGCCACTTCTAGTGTCCAGCAAAATGTTTTGCACACCCCGTGCACTTAATAAATGCTTTCATTCATCTACTCAGTGCTTCTCTCTGGCAGTGTCCCAAATAACTACCCTCTTTTCCTGAAAGTAACAGACTTTGTCCAACCCTGGTGGTCTGACAGAGCAAAGATCAGGCATAATAAGCACATTTTTGGCAAGGATACCAAAGAAAAGTCAGCAGACAAGCAAATACTGACTGAAGAGAAAAAATAAGCATACATTCAAAGAAAAGATTCATCTCAGCTGGCAAACACTTTCACAACAAGGAAACCAAGTGGAAAATCTGCTGTGTAAGATGAAGCTAGAACAACAAATTCAGCAAGAGCCTTTGAAACAATAGAGAAACTCCAAGAACCTCCATCACGAAGCTCTCCCTCTCTAAACTATCTTGTATTTATTTTGAATAAACATATTGTCTCCTCTGATAGAAGCTAGGCCCTAGCTGTACTCACTGCATGGTAGATGCTTACAAATGACTGATGACAATTTGACTGAGTGGTTTAGAGGAGAAAAGAATTCTGTGAAAATATCAAAGAAGTTTTTTCTGTAATGTGCCTCTTCCTCAATTTTTCTTGGGAATTCCTAAGGAGGAAATTCACGTATACCAGTGCAGATTAGCACCTTTTCAATACATGATAATCATGGAGAAGCATGTAATGTGTGGTTGGTGAATAAAAGCTGGTTTTAAGAATCAGGAACACTTAGTTTCAAGTCTTGCCCCATTCTGGCAACCCAGTTTCTTCCAGCATCCCTACCAACTCTAAGATAGCAAAGAAATAAGGACAGAAAATAAAGAGTTCTCAAGGAACAAATCAGAAAGTGTAACCAGAGACTACAGAAATTTGAAATTAAGATTCACATAAAAAGATTATGATAGAATTGAAATGTAAAAATGTAGAAAGTAAACTAAGGGAACAAAAAATTTACAGGAATACTTCAAAGTCCTAGAAAGCAAAAATACTGAATTTGAAGGTAGGATGTGAAGACCTAGAAATCATATATGGATCTTCAAAAAATAATAAAAAAAAAGAAAAAACCTGAGTACCATTCTCTAAGAAGTTATTTAGAAATTGCTCTTTCAAAGAATAATGAAAAACTATGAAATGAAAAGTTTGTTTTTATGCATTTAGAGCTAGACAAGGCCATGAATATGGGGTAAGAGGTATTTCTGTAGTTTGATTTCCTTTAAAAAAATTTTGTGCATTACACCTTCTTAGATGGGGAGAAGAAAGGGTAAAAACCAGGGATATAGGGATATGTACTAATTAGAAACAGAGAGAAATGGAGATAAGCCTTTATAATTTCCCACCTTGTCTTTGGGGTGGTAGAGGAAGTTCAAAATAGTAATGAGCAGAATACAAAGGAACTAGTAGAAACTGGGTATAACCAACAGAAAGGGAAAAATGTCATAGAGGTGGGAGGAGTAAGACATAAATCTGACTGTTACTGCCTGAAGTGAAGTGGGCCTCCCACAACACATCACCACTTAATACTTGTCAAGAGGCTGGACTTTAAACAACCTGCCTTGAATCACTTGCCTTCCTCAACTGACCTCTCTCCAACTACTGATACTCTACTTGAACTCATTTCTCAATGTTTAGCATATTCCTACCCACTAATGTTCTTCCCAACCCAGTGATTCTGAACTCCTGGCTGCTGATCTACAAACCCTGTTTCCTATCCTAACTCCCTCATTCTATATCCCACTCTAGATCTGACGATCCCTTCAACTGTGCCCTCTGGATCACCTGAAAACAAACTTTTCAGCTAAAGCCTTTTCTTTTCTCACTTCCAACCATCTTCTGGCACTCAGACCTGCCTCCTACCTAAGTGACAATGTATACCTGGCCAGTCTTTTCCAGTACTGGCTGGACTTTCACTCATATCCCCTATTCACTGGTCATGGTGGAAGAGCTGGGATACTCTTTGTTCCTCAATGCCACTTCTAAACTCTTATCACTATTATTCAACAACTTCTCCTTTGATGTTCAAGTTGTCTAAATTTGCCACCCAGTACAGATCCTGATGACTATTATCCTGTCCCTATTATTCTCCTTCCTCAATGAGTTCATTGCCTGGTTCAGTCTCTCTCCACTCAAAACCATGCTTTCTTACTAGGATACGTCATTATACTTATTGATACTCCCTCAAATATACTTAGTTCTTCAATTTACTTAGTTCCCATGACCTATATTCCTCCATTCCACTTCATCTAAACACAAAGATATTCATACTCTTCATCTTTCCATCACCTACAAGTGTTCTATTTCCAAATTCCCAAACTCTAAAATTTCCTTAGCTGATCATAGTCTTTTAGGAATCCCATGGACTTCCCACCTCTAATCTTGTTCTTCACCCTCATAATGACCTCCAGTCCCTCTTACCTTCAGGTTTTTCCCCCAGGCTATCACTGCTATATTGGCTACACTCTCCTCCCTTCCCTATCTTGACCCCTTAGTGAACCAGTTCAACTCTAGTATTACTTACACTCAAGTCTCTTGTGTTTCTCAACTCCATTACCACCAATTATGTCTTGTCAAACCTCAAACTTGGATTACTCTTACTACCTATCTACTCTTCTGGCTTCTATTCATGTTCTACTGAGTGGAGCAGGAAGAAATCAATAGATCATGCTGAGGTCCACTATAAATTTGTTACATTTAACTGAGCCCTTATTACATTAAGGGCTTTTACACACTTTTTACACCTCCCTAATCAAATCTACTATCCCAATAACAACAGACTTTTACAAACCTTTTCATGCCACCTCAACCTCCCATGGCAACCTCTTAGCTTCATATTTCACTGAAAAAAATTGAGCCCATTCAACAAGAGCTCCCTCATCTTAAACCATTCAGATGCATTCCTTACTCCTTCACTGGTCTCACATGAAGATGTAGCCCTTCTCTTTGTCAAGGCTAACCCCTTCATGGGCTCAAGTGATCCTATTAATCCTGTCTTTGCCAAGAGATTACCTCCTATATCATCACACTCTCTCACTAATCTTTAATCTCTCCCTATTGTAGGCTGCTTCCCGACTGCCTACAAAACAAATCCATGACTCCATTCTCAAAAAACCTTCACTGATCCAACAGTGAACATCAGTTATTGTCCCATGTCTTCTCCCTTTCATGGATAAATTTTTTGAGACAGCTGTCTACAATAAGTGCCTCCACTGTTCTTTCTTCTCAATCTCTTAACATCTACCATTTGGCTTCCAACTTCATCATTCAACTAAAACTGCTTTTTCCAAAGTTAACAATGATTTCTTAATTGCCAAATCTAATGGCCTTTTACTCAGTCCTCATGCTTCATGACCTCTCTGCAGTCAGATGAAATGGCAAGCAAAGGAGTACTTTGCTCCTTGTTTCAGTTATTCAAATACCTTTGAGCCTCACCTCTGATTATGTCAAGTCTTTGTTGGAAACAGTATACACTGTGTTACCTTTAATAAGCCTAAGGGAGTTTGGAGACCTTCACAGCCCTTAATAAGCCTAACATCATCACATGGAGCCCTCAAAGCGGGAGGAACTTGCCAAAAGAGTGGGACAGGAAGGAGCAAAGCAGATAAAAGCACAAGCACTAGCTGGGATCAAGCAGAACTGAGAGGGAGAGGATGTTGGCCACTTTGTTGTTCTGTGTTAGTGTTACTTTGTCAGACAGAAGCATTTTTGTCTGTTGGTTGTGTTGTCAGACAGAAGCATTTCTCAGGAGAGCTGCTTACATCAGGTTAGGAAGTTTAGACTTTAATTTTCATACTGTATATAATAGGAAGCCATTGAAAGCTTCTGATGATCATTAAGTATTACTGTTATAGAAAAACTTTTATACAGAATTCTTCGCTATATGATGTTTGTTGCCATTATTTTCACCTACATCACCTACATATTACTATATGTTAAGAAAAAAAAATCAACATTTGAAACAGGCTTTACTGGCAACAGTTCTACAACTTTTAACATTAAAAATAACAGATGATTAAAAATCAGTTACCTTTTTTGCATGGACTATCACTGGAAATATCAAATCTTGAAATCAACATGTTACACAAATAATCAAACTATAAGCAATATTCAAATAAATTTATTCATAAATCTGAACATGCCAAAATAGTTTTTTATAGATAGATACACGAAAGTTATCTGTGACTGAGAATTTGAACCAGTCTCTCTTGAACATAAGCCCTTTTTGATTATGCTATATTGCCTCTACTTAATTTTTTTTAATGTTTTAAATTCAAGGTGTCTACCAAAATACCTTTCTCCCACCATCTCCCACCATTAGACTGGCTAATATGACAAAAAAGGAAAATAATGAATGTTGGATGAGAAGGGAGAAAACTGGGACACTAATGCACTGTTACTGGAGTTGTGAACTGATACAAGCATTCTGGGGAAGAATTTAGAACTATACCCAAAGGGCTATAAAACTAAGCATACCCTTTGATCCAGCAATACCACTGCTAGATCTGTATTACAAAGAGAGAAAAAAGTATAAAGGAGGAAAGGAATCTATTTGTGCAGAAATATTTTAAACAGCTTTTAAAAATTAAATTATTTATTTTCTTGTTTACAGCACTCATTTCCAAGAGATTTTTGAGTTACAAATTTTCTCCCCATATTTCCCCTACCCACTACCTCAAAACAGCCATCCCACTCTATAGTCCTTACCCCAGTCTACTCTCTCCTATATTCTTCCCCATAGCCCCTCTGACTTTCCGGTAGGGCAGGATGGGTCTCCCTACCCCAGTACCTGTATAATTCCCAGTTGAATGTAGTTAATAATAATAATAATAATAATTATACACACACACACACATACACACACACACACACACACATATATATACATATTTTTAACATTTGATTATAGAACTTTAAATTCTAGATTCTTTCCCTTCCTCCCTCGTCACCCACCCCCACTGGAAAGAGAAACAATTCAATACAGGCTATAACAGCTCTTTTTATGGTAGCTGAGAATTGGAAATTGAGGAGATGCTCATCAACTGGGAAATGGCTAAACAAATGGTAGTAGATGACAGTAAAGGAATATTATTGTGCTATAAGAAATGACAAGCAGGATGATTTCAGAAAGACTTCCATGAACTGATACAAAATGAAGTAAGGAGAACCAGGAGAACATTGCACACAGTAACAGCAATA
Organism: Pseudocheirus occidentalis; assembly: GCA_028646575.1. Taxonomy (NCBI): domain Eukaryota; kingdom Metazoa; phylum Chordata; class Mammalia; order Diprotodontia; family Pseudocheiridae; genus Pseudocheirus; species Pseudocheirus occidentalis. Next base: position 5,657 of record JAQQSW010009495.1, read on the forward strand.
CTGTGAAACAAACAACAGTAAATAACTTAGCTATTCTCAGCAATACAATGATCCAAAAAAATCCCAAAGGACTAATGATGAAGTATACATAATCCGCCTCGAGAGAAAGAATTGATGTTGTTCGAAAATTGACTGAAACATACTATTTTTGTCTTTCTTTTTCAAGTCTTCTTGTACAAAATGATTAAAGTGAAATGCTTTATATGACAGCACAAGTATAATCTATATCAGATTGCTTACCATCTTAGGGAGGGCGGAAAGGAGGAAGAGAGGGATAGAATTTAGAACTCGAAACATTAAAAAAAAAAGGATGTTAAAAATTGTTTTAAAATATAATTGGGGGTAAAATAAATATTTAAAAAATACCTTTCTCCACCACAAAAGTCGATGTCGCAACCAAAAATCAAGCCACTGGCCTGCTGTTCTTGCAGAAGTAAACCACACCAGGGAAGACATGGTCCTTTCCCCTATTCTTTAAAAACAGAAAGGTCAGGAATGCCTTTAAAATCAGGGAGCAAAATCATGATTATTTGTTTTCACAAAGTCTATCTCAAAAAAAAATAACGAAGCTTCACAAACATTTGGGTGCCAACCTACTTTTCCAGCTTTACCTTACTATTACTTTCAGCTCCAAATAATCTATACTCTAGTCAGATGGGGGCTACTCATGGTCCTTGGAACACACCTACTGTTCTGCCTCTCTTTCAAGCAATTCAACAAAGCAACTCTTCCTCCCTACCAGTGGAGATCCTTATCTTTTGCCACCCATCTCACATGCTTCCTCTTCTAAGAACTCTTTCCTGCTGATCTCCCTATCTCTGAACTCTCAATATTTTATCTGTATATTTCTTATGTACTAGTAACATTCTACTTTGTATTAGATTCCTTTGCGCATGTCTTTTCTCCCTAACAGGCCATTTCTTGAGGGTTGAGAGGGACAGCATATATCTTACCCACTAATAATTGCTTAGCTGAATTTATACCTTTTAATGCTGTCACATGTATGCCCTATATCAGGAACATCTTGAAAACAAACTCCAATCTGAGCAAGACCATAAGGCAGCCTCTTGTTTACCAGATCCAGACAATCAGCATAGTGTTTCAAGGCACCTGTCAAAATATAAGTCATTCATCTTTATAAATTTATGTTCCATAGTTTAACCTGCCTACAAATCTATATACGTCCCCAGTATTCTAATTTTAGCACAATATAAGTAGTAGCAATGATGGCAAAGCATCCTTAAGAACAAATTAATTCTTGCTTCAGTATTTCTTTTAATTAGTAGCCTCCATGTTACTTAACAATTACCAAAACATTTTAAATCAATAGTTTTTGAAGATTCCACTTAAGGTTGATGATCCAATTCAGAATTTTCACTTTTCTATTCACTGTAATTTTTTTTCTGATGAGGCATCAAAACGTTCCCAACAAACTAGGATATCATTAACATTAATGTCAGACTGGTTAGCAGAGATTTAAACTCAATAAAAAAGTCTTTATAGATTTCCTAAGCATCACAAAACCTATCAGTATTAGGTCATAGTAAACAACCAACATTTAGATAGCACTATTATGTTTGCCAAGTGCTTTATGCACAATATCTCATTTGAACCTTTTAATCTTCAGAAGCATAGGTAGCACCATTTTACAGATGAGGAAACTGAGGCTCAGAGAAGTTGTGACATACCTACGGTGATGTATTTGAAATGTGATATAACATATAGTACACTATCCACTTTACTAAGCTCCATCTTTGCAATCTTACAATTATTGCAAATGTTACCACATGCAAAAGAAAAGCTCCACTTTAAAAAACTTGGTTCTGCTTACTTTAACTTCACAAAACCTGGAAATGATGTTGCCTGGATTTTTAATTTAGAAAAATACATTTTTATTTTAAAGTATAATTCAAGTTAACCTTCATTCTCACCTAATTACACTACTTTGGGACCTCTCTGACTTTCCCACCACACCCCAGAAAGCTCTTTATCCTGAAAACCTCATCAGTTTGCAAAATCTCATCAAAATTTCATCAGCCTGCAAGATGTCATCAGCCTTGTACTCCACACCTCATCACCATTCTGAGTCCCTAATATTGGAGGGTGGAACGTCCATTTTAGGGGAGATCTCAACTCAGAACATTTCACTTCTCACCTGGCTGAGACTTACTGCTCTTATTTTTCCACCAAACTCCCAGCACTGGGTACTTTCCCTGCTCCCAGCCCTCACGTTCGGTTTCTCCCCTCCCCCCCCTACACTTTTTTCAGCTTCCTTTTATCTATGTTTTGTCTTCCTCCATTAACTGGAGGGCAAGAACTGTCTTTTTTTTCTGTCTGTATTCCCAGCGCTCAGCAGAATGCCTGCCACCTAGCAGAGCTGTTTACTGACTGACCCAACAAAACCATTTTTTCTTTAGTTATAGACAGGTAACTAATATGCCTCCCTTCGAAATAATTATCAGTATTTCACAAAATATATAAGGGTAACATTCAAAGCACTGGCTGAATCTTTTTTCTTGTCTTTATTAGCGGGTTCTACTGAAGCTCACTGCACAGCCATAATTCCAGGATTCTTTTAAACTCAAGTCCTCGGTGGGATAGTTCTCTGGGAGGAGGGAAATGGTCTTTTTAAAAATCAAAATTCTTGTACTGTAAGTGAAGACGTAAGAATTTATCAGCCAGCTCCCTTTAGAGTTCAGATACATGCCGGCATGTCTGACAGAAATCTGATAGATCATTGATAGATATCCGACACAAAACCTGAAAACTTAACCTGTGCATTCGTCAGCAGCGCTCAAAAATATTGCCCCACAAATAGCATAGTTTTCTTTTCCTTACTTGTGAATAAAAATGGGACGCTGGAATTAAAAAAAAAAAAAGTCAAGCAAGACTACCTTGGATGTTTTTTTGGGAGTTCTACTTCCAAGCATGAAAACGCCAAGCATACCGTGATAGAGGTTCTCCCGCAGTGTCCCAGAAGTTTTTAACATGCTCTCAAGAGAGGTGACTAGTTGCTCCTTAGTTAGTGCTTCGTCTTGCAAGACTGACCGGAGGGCGTCGGCAGGGGCTAAGCAGAAGCCTCGGTCCCCAAGCCCGGCAGACCAAGGCTCGTGGTGTGGGGTGTCCAGCGGGAAGATATGCTCCCTGAAGGCAGTCACCGAGGACCACCACTGCGAGGCCAGGTTCTTCCTGAGCCCCACTCCAAGGGGGCCGAAGCCGGGGTGGTGGCCGCTCCGGAGGGAGTCCCTTCCAAGGGGCTGCTGGGTCCCCACCAGGAAATGCCTCCTCTGACAGATGTCCAAAAGAGCCTCGCTCCATTCAGCGCCCAACCCGGGAGTAGGCGGGTGGTCGTCGCCACCCTCGGGAGGCTTCACATAGGTCCTCTGCTGTCGTCTTCTCTTCCTCTGCCTCGCCCATCCACTCACCTCTAGGGGAAGCCAAAGCCTGGACTGTGAGCTACCCCAAATCCTGCTGGAGACCCCAGCCAAGGTAGCCGAAGTCATTTCACACTAGAAGCCGCGGTCTCAATAAACCGCCACAACCATCCGGGAGTCCATGGTGCGCAGGCGCGCCGGAAATCAAGCGAGCACAAGACTAGCATCCCTGAATCTCAACATAAGAAGGCCAAGTCACGTATCCTCGCTACGTGCACCGTAGCTTCCTGGCCGCCTAGTCCCAAGTAGCGCGATGTTTGCCTTTCCAAGCCCGTCATTGTCTAGGAGACCGAGCTCCACCTTGGCTGTTCCATCTTTGGCTGCTCCACCCTCGGCCCCGCCTGCAGAGGTTCCGTCCTCCACCGCTCCCCCCTTTGAAGCTCTCTGTTCTTATGAGGTTCCATTTTCAAGCAGCTCCTCCCTCCGTCCTTTCCTCCCGGGGAGTTGTAATCACTTCCGCTGCTCCTACCTCAGCCCCGCCCTCCAACTCTCCATATTCCGGCACAGGCCCGGAAATGGTTTCGATTAAAAATAATTTTTTAAACAAAAATGTAAACATTATCATATTCCATAAACTATATCTTAACTAAAATATTAAGTATAATGCATGAAAATATTGGGTATAAAAATATAGTCATTTAAAAAGCCTACCACTATGCCAGGGCATAGCTACCCAAGGGACTTTATCGAATAATGAATGTGAGCTCTCCTGGGGGGAAAGAAGGAACGCTAATTTGCAGCTCAGCAACTATCAGCTCTAGCAACCTATCTCCCAGGTAACTTTAAACTGCATTGGATTAACAAATACGATATAAACATAATTCAGTTGGGTTGTTTTATTTTAACCTATAGCAGACAGACGTGTTTCTAAAATGGGATCCCTCAGCTTAATGGAATGGGCTGAGGGCAGAGATTTGAGGAGCCAACTGCCCCTGCAGTCTCGTGGATGTCCTGAAATTTTGCAGTCAACCAAAACTGTTAAAATTTATCAAGCTGTCGTTTTACAAAAGGCTTTATGTAATATACAGTACTGTACAAACTTGCCCTTTCGTCCTCTATTTACAATCGAAACAAAAATGGGCTTGCACACAAATTTTAACTAAGTGCCTCTAGAGGCAAAAGTGCTATCAAAGTAAAAGCAACGATTCCTTTTTGCTGGGGTGACCACTTAAAATATTGTGGAAGTTACTGAATATATCTAATTCTGGAATGTAAATAGCTTTGGGAAACGAAGATACAAAAGCATGTTAATGCTCCCTACCTTCCTGTAAATTTACAATCTTCGGGTTGTGATGAAGAGGGGGCATAAGAACTGTAGTTCTTAGGAAAGCCTTTTTGGAAGAAAATGGGGACTTGAGATGGTCCTTAAAAAGAATGAAACTCAACGAAATTTGGCCAAGAGGGGAGTTAAAGCAAATGAAGTGAAGGAAACCTGAAATCAGCATTAACACTATGATCTACTCTAGAATTAAAGTGTGCATACTGGGAAATATTTGCAGAAAAAAAAGATAAGGGTGGACTACAATTATAAGTCTTGAAAACAAAGCAAGGTTACAGGGAATGTGTCTAAGCAATGGAATAATGTAATAAAGACTTCAGTGTAGGGTGAGGAGAGTGGCAGGGGAGCAGGAACAAGGCAAGCTACCTGAGAGGGTAAACATTACAGGGCAGCACATGTTCCTATTAAGTATTGGGTACTCAAATCTCATAGGAATAATTAATAACCTTTTGCCTGGGTAACTGGGGACTAACAAAGGTGCATTCAGCATTTCAGCAGGGCCTTCTCCATTAGAAATCATAAATCTAGAACTAGGACCTTAAGATTACTTAATTTTAAGCCAGGGAGGCTAAATGCCTTGCCTAAAATTATGTGTGTATACACACACACACACACACACATATTATCATATAGGCAGGATTTAAATTAAACCCAGATCCTATTAGAAGTCTTTTAACTCTATTTTAGTGGGTACTAGGATGTGAGAGCCCAAATGAAAATTTGAAAAAAATTAAGGCTTTATCCTCCAAGGAGGCTCCTGTCATAATTTTTAGTTGAAATCATCACTTTCAAGAATCCCTCCCCTAGTTAGCTAATTTTTACTTAAACCTATCTTCTTGTGATGAAAAATTTACTAGCCACCATAACAGGTCTACCTTCATGCTTTATATATATATATATATTTTAAACAGTCCATTTCAAAGATTTCTCTCCCCCATCAAAATATTTAAGACTCTACCTCTTAGGCACATATACAATTATACAGACCCACCACCCGTATGTATTCATAAGACACTTGTAACCAGAGGACTCAACCTTAAAAAAGGTCTCATAAAAATACAAAATTGTCTCTGGAGGAAATAAATGCATTTATTCCTTTATATTTAAGCACTTCACAAGTAGAAAGCACAAAGTTTCATTAGTCTGTGGGAAGTAACAGGTTAAATATTTGATAGAAATGTATGAGTAAGAGGTAGCTCTGAAACAATGGGAAACTAGAAAGTTAAAAGTAACTGGTAATAAAAATCTTATTCAAGTTACTGATGGATTTCTTGAGCTTACAATATAAACAAACCTCTATTGAATTTAGGCCAAGATAGAAAATAGTGTCTGTTCCAGGAAATACAGAAATTTATAACTTAATCTGCACCCTAACATTTTACTATACCATCTATGCCTAACATTAGGTTTCCCACTATACTCCTGATTGAGTCTTTCAAAGGGAATCTTTCTTTTGCCTCAAGGTTTCATGCAAGAAAACTTTAGTATTTCTTGACTTCAACCCTCAAATCGGCAGTTAATACATTCCAGAATGTCAACAATTCACTAATGATTCACTGATAACTGCTACTCTAGTTGGATCTGTACCTCAAATATACCTAGTGTTAAAAAAAATTAACAAAAAAATACTGATCCTCTATGGTGAAAACTACTGGAAATAAAAATGCAGCCCTTCGATGGGAATTCTGCTTGTTAAAAAGTGACAGTAAAAAGCCAAATTTATCCTTTTTGAAAAAAAAAAGAATATGGTTCTTGACAACCATTTTACAAGGTTAGGCCCAGTGAAATTTACATGTAGCTATAGGTAACACTTAGGCCAAACATTTAGTCAAAAGAACAAGTATTTCTTGTTCCAAAAAGCACATATTTGCAATTTTATTTTACATGCTACAAGGCATCACATGCATTAGCACAAGGAAAATAATTTTAATCCTAGTCTCACTTTTGCATCAAAAGATTTGGGATTTAGCTGTGTGAGCTTAGACTTTGCTTCATCTTGGGGGAAACAAATGGAAGCAATGCTACCAATAGGGTTTTGTGAGGAAAAGTGCTTTTGTAAACTTGAAAGCACTGTATACAAAATATATCCATTATCTCATCTAACAATGAAGTTCTCTCCATTAACTCAATTCATTTCTCTAAAGATTACTGAGCCCTAAAAAAAAGGGGGGGGGACAGGGAGGAGGAAGGATAAAGATTAAAGGGATAGGGAAGATTGTAAACCTGATGTATGCATAATTAATCCCAACAACCAACTCTGTAGGTTGAAATGCAAGACCAGTTTAGGCTTTTTACTAGCATTTGATACAGAAAAGCATCTATGACATTTTCCATTTAACTTAAGTTGTACAACTGTAAAGTAAACAATTTCCATTTCAAAATCAGTCTTCAAATATCTTTATTGGAAGGCCATGCATTGCCTTCATTTACTGTATTTCAAATCACTGTACATTTTACTTTAGTGAAAACACTGCCTGCATTTTCTAGTACAAAAAAAAACCTAAAAATTGTTTCAGGAATGTAGAGAAATATCCAACTTAAATAGCGAAAAAGTGCACCATAATTACTGCTGCACTGCAGTCATTTCTGCATCTCCCATGTTTCTTAAATAACTATCTTGTCTGATAACACACAATATAAAGAGCAATTATGAAAAAACTGAGACATTTACATATACTTCTAAAGTCTTATTGAGAATATCCTGTTGGCATTGGATAACCTATCATAGGTGCAGCTGCAGTAGCAGGATATGCATATGCCTGTTGGTTCATGCCATTGTGCATATTTGGGACATTATTTCCATATTGCTGTGTACTGTCATAACCATTCTGGTAAGTCCCTGTTGGATTA
>JAQQSW010009496.1:0-13219 GCA_028646575.1 Pseudocheirus occidentalis
GTTGGCCAGTCTATTAATTGCTTGGTTTTTTAGCTCTGTGGAACTCTGCTTCCTGGAAGGGGAAAGCTCTGTCCCAAATAGCTGGGGCCCTCTCAGATGCTTGAGCTCTTAGTGGGGTGCTGCAGCTCCCCCCCCAGCTTTGGCTCACTGAAAGCACACCCCAGGACCACCACTCAAGACCCTGATCCAGATCCAGGCCGCTCAATGCAAGAGCCCTTGGCCTCGATAGGTCGTGTCAGCCCCCCTGCTATCTGCAGGCCAAGGGCTCTGAAGCAGCCCAGTGGAAGCCATTGTGGCTCTCAGCCGTTCCTGCTGCAACAGCTGCCCCCCCGCTGCCTCCTTGCCCTGGGAGCAGTTTGGCCGGACCCACTCTTCTCCTCCCCAGTTAGCAAAATCCATTGACCTTTCTCTTAGCCTTTTTTTCTTCTGGCCTGATAGATGTGGTAATTGTGCCTCTAGTGCAGCTGATCAACTCTCCTATAGCCGCAGTTCCCAGCCCGATGACCCAGGGCCAGAGCCGGCTGGGTTTCAGCTGCAGGTCCCAGACTGTTTTGAAGAGCCCCGCCTGCTGCACTGCCTGTAGTGCTTTCTGTCTTGTGGAGAGTTTTGAAGCTTGAAAATCTGTTTAGCATCCCATTTTATGAGTTTTTTAGCATGTTTGTGTGGGAGCTGTGGTGCTTTGCTGCTTCTAATCCGCCATCTTGGCTCTGCCCCCCTGCAATCTGCTTCTGAAGCTTCTGAGCTTCTGAATCAGTCACATGGAGATGGCTGCAGTGCCTCTGCTTCAGCCACTTCTGGCCCTGGGGCAATTGGCCAGACCCTCAAGTTCCACTGACCTTTCACTTAGTCCTTGTTTCTTATGGGTTGGAAATTCTAGAAAATGCTACAGCTGCTGGCGATTTGCATTCCAGGTGCGGCTTTTTCTGGGGGCAATGGGGCTCCATGGGCGTGTTCATGTGGTGGTGGTCTGGGCTCCCAGCACACTGGGATGTATCCCTTCCTGTCTTCCTGCCAGGCTGCCTTCAGCAGGAGCTTTGTTATTGTATCATTTTGTTTAAAATTTGTTTGGAGTCATATTTTATAGGTATTTGAGGTGGTTATAGAGAGAGGTTTGGTGTTTTACTGCTTCTATGACACCATCTTGACTCCACCCCACAAAAAATCTTTAATAATTCTCAGTTTGAGTTAATATCCATTCAGTGCTCTTCCAGACGGTAAGGGAATAAGTATTCACATCAAGAATAACATACCCAGCAAAACTTATTCAAATTATTTGGGGAAAGTGGATATTTAATGAAATAGATGACTTTGGAGTATTTCTGGTGAAATGGTCAGACATGAATAAGAATTTGGACTTGCAAATAGAAGATTAAAGAGGAGTATAACTAAGGTAAACATGAAAGAGAAATCATAACGGTATCAATAAAGTTAAATAGTTTACATTTTTATATGGGAAGATGCTATATGTAACTTCTAAAAAGCTTTATTAGGGCAGTTAGGAGTCTAAATAGAGGGAACAAGAATAAATTATGCTTCAATGATATAAGAAATACAGGTGTGATAAAGTAATGCATTGGAAAAATGGAGAAAGTTGAAAAAGATTCAGAAAAATCTCAAAGAAAAATGTCCAAGGAAGAGCTTTTATGGTGTAGAGAAAATGGTGGGGAGCATGGAAAACACTTGAAACTCAGTGTTTTAAATAATGGATCAAAGATAGAGGGATTGAAAAGATTATATTTAAAATAAATACAGGCAGTATAAAATATTTGGGCATCTTCCTGCTGAGACAAACCTAGGAACTCTGTGAATACTTTTCTCGCAAATAAAGGTAAATATAAACAACTGGGGAAATATTAATTGTTCTAGCATAGGCTGAGCAAATATGATAAAAATGGAAATTCTTCCTTATTTAATTTACTTATACATTGGCATGCAAATCAAACAACAAAAAAATTTTATAGGGATAAAAGAAATAAAAAAATTCATGTTAAAGAACAAAAGCTCAAGAATATAAGTAATTAAAGGGAAAAAATGTGAAGGAAGACAGTTTAGAGGTACCAGATTTCAAACTATATTTAGAAAGGGGAAATCATCAAAACAACATGGTACTGGCTAAGAAATAAAGTGTTGGATCAGTGGAATAGATTAACTACAATAAACTGCACTAAATGACTCTAGTAATAGAGTGTTTGATAACTCTGATTTTCCAAGGTTTTTTGGACAAGAACTAAGTATACAACAAAAATTTCTTGGAAAACTGGAAAGCAGTTTGGCGGAAGCTAAGTATGGAACAACATTTCACCCGTATACTGAGCTAAGGTCAAAACGGGTATATGATTTAAGCGTAAATATCATAAGCAGATAAAGGTATCTTGATAACTTATTTTCAAATATATGGATAATGAAAGAATGTTTGTCCAAGTATGTGACAGAAAGTATCATGAGATATGAAAATTTAAAAATGGTTAAAAATTATGATAAGATAAAAAGATGGATAGATAGGTAGATAGATAGATAGATAGATAGATAGATAGATAGATAGATAGATAGACAGACAGACAGACAGACAGACACAGACAGAGAGATAGATAACTAGATAGATAGATAGATAGATAGGTAGATAGATACATAGATAGATACATAGATACATAGATCAATAGGTGTATATGTATATATGTGTATGTGTGTTTTCAATTTTTGAAAACATTTTCTTACTTTTTTGGCAACATGGCTAAAATGTAAACATGTTTTGAATGTTTCACATGTGTAACTGATATTGTATTGCTTGACTTTCCCAACTCAGAGCTAGATAAATATATTGAAAAATACCTAAGAAAGAATTTAGGAGATGATCAGAATTTTACAAAATTAGATATGATAGACTTCTGGAGAAAGCTGAATAAGAACAGAAAGGAAGGAATACATATATACATACACACACATATACATATATATTTTGTCAGATGAACATGGCACCTTTACAAAAAGTCAAAAAGTCATCATATATTTTTTGGGGGGAAAGCATCTCAAAACCAAAGCAAACCAGAAGAAATATTGATTACACCATTTTCAGATCAAAATACATTCAAATTATATTTATTCAAAGACTCTGGAAGCATAAATTAAAATTAATTGGAAAATAAGTATTTAAAATCTAAAGAATGTCAATCAAATAATAAACCATATTAATAAATAATTTCATTAAGGGAAATATCAACAGACACAGGATACCAAATAGTTGGTAACTGGGATGCTGCTAAAACAATATTTAAAAAAAATAGTATTTCCAAATGAGTTTATCAAGGAAAAAGAGAAAGGGCAGATCAATGAATTAGACAGACAGCTAAAGTCCCTAGAAAAAAAATGAAATCCCCAATTAAACTCCAAAATAGAAAACCTGAAAATCAAAGGGAAGGTTAAAAAATTAAAGAAAAATTAATCTAATAAGTAAAGTTAATAGCTGGCTTTATGTGAACAACAATAAAAAATACACCATTTGTTAATTTGACTAAATAAAGAAGAAAACAAAATTACCAGTAACAAAAATGAATACATAACCAATGAAGATGAAATTAAAACTATAACTCAGAAGTATTTTCCCACATTACAAGCTTGTAAAACTGGCAAGCTAAGTGAAATCATTGAATATTTAGAAATATATATATATATATATATATATATATATATATATATATATAAATTGTTAAGATTACCAAAATAGAAAACAATATACATATATTGCTTTTTCTTAGAAAATTACATTAAACAAGCCATAAAGAAGACCCCAAAGTAAAAAAAAAAATCTTAAGACCAAATGGATTTACAAAATGGTTTGCAAGATTTACAAAACATTTAAGGAAAAATTAATTCCTCTAGGATTGACATATTTGAAATAATAGGGAAAGAAGGAGTCCTACAAAAATTTTAAACAAAATAATAAAAAATGAGATTGCAAGTATATATCACAAAGATCACATACTTTGACCAGGCCATATTTAAACCAGGGACGTAAAGTTTGTTAAATATTAAGGAAACTATAAGCATAATTTACCAAATAAACATAATAAAACAACAAAAATCAGTATTATATCAATAGAGGCAAGAAATATTTTATAAATATAGAAGTACTATTAAAACAATAGGAAACACAGGAATCAATGCAGCCTTACTTAAAGTATTGTCTAATAACAAAAGCAACCATTATCTATAAGGAGAATTGAGCAGAAAGCCCTACCTCCAATAAAATCAGGGGTGAAACAATTTTTTTTATTATTCAACATTGTTTTAGAACTGATATATAAAATAATAAAACAAACAAAAGAAAACTGAACAAATAAGATTAAGAGATGTGGCATCAAAATTATTCTTTGCTGATGATAAGATGGTTTATTAGAGAACACTCCAGAAGCAGTTTAAAAAAGTAGTTGAAAGTATTAACAACTTTAACAGTGTTGTAGGATATGAAATAAACTCATATGAAATATGACCATTTCTCTATACTAAAAGCAAAATCCAGCAGAAAAAGAGAGAAAGAAAAATTCCATTTCAAATAACTAACAATATAAAATATATGTTTCTAGCTGCCAATACAAAGTGGGAACAATATGAGCACAATTACAAAATACTTTTTCACATAACTAAAGACAGATCTAAAAAAATATAACATTTGACTCTCAGGGGTAGGTCAAGTCAATATAACAAAAATGACAATTTTACCTTAATTAATTAACTTTTTCAGTATCATCTAATTAAAACCCTAAAGAATTATGCAACTAGAACAAATAAAAAACATCTGGAAGAATAAAAATTAAGAATGTTTAGAAAATCAATGAAGAAAAGGTGAAGGAACACAGTCTAGCATTACCGGATTTCAAACTATATTGTACACCAGTAATCATCGAAATAGTCTAGTTAGTAACCAAGAAATAGAGTGGTAAATCAGTGGAGCAGACTATGAACAAAATACATAGTAAGTAGTAAATTACAGTAGTTATCTAGTGTTTCACAAATCCAAATATCCAAGATTTGGGGGAAGAATGCGTCATTTGACAAAAATTGCTAGGAAACCTGGAAAGTATTTTGCCAGAAACTATGAAGACCAACATGTCACACAGTCCACTAAGATAATATCAAAATTGACACATGATTTAGGCATAAAGAATAAAATCATTAATTAATAGAGAATTGAAATTTTCACTTTTATCTATTAATATAGCAAGTGTTAATGATTGAATAAGAGATACACTGGGTTTATTAGAAATAAAATGGATGCTTTTGATTACCTGGAATTAAAAATGTTTTGTGCAAATGAATCAAAAGCAAAATTAGAGAGAATGTAGGAAACTGGGGTGGGGGAAATGTACAAGTATTTTTTTTTCTAATAACCTCCTTTCTTAAATACATAAGAAACAGTCTAATTTACAAAAAAAGAAAGAGGAGCCATTCTTCCATTGATAAACAGTCAAAAGATATGAACCAGAAATTTTGAAAATAAAAAAATCAAAGTTATCAATAGTCATATAAAAATGCTCTAAATCCCCATTTGTTAGAAAAATGCTAATTAAAAAACTCTGAGATACCACTATACACCTATTAGATTGGTTAATGAGAGGAAAGGAAAATGATAAATGCTGGAGGGAGTGTGGAAAAAATGGAACACTAATGAGTTCTTTGTGTTGTTACTTGGTCCAACCATTCTAGAGAACAATTTGAAATTATACCCAAAGGACTCTAAAACCACATACTCTTTGACTCAGCAATAACTCTACTCCATCTGTTTCCTAAAGAAATAAAAAGGAAAGGACCTATATGTATAAGATATTTATATCAGCTCTGTTTTTGGTAGCAAAAAATTGGAAATTGAGAGAATATTAATGTGATTGAGCAAGTTTTTGAGATATGATTGTGATGGACTACTGTTTTGGTATAATGGAAGATGGACAGGATGTTTTCAGAAAATTCTGGTAGGCTAATGTGAACAGATGCTAAGTAAAGTGAGCAGAATCAAGAGACTATTATAAGTGTATTCTGGGAACATAGCAAAGTAGGTTAGAAACTTTTGGTCTTTCTAAATTTCTTCTGCACAAAATGAGAGAATGTTGCCTTTGAGGGAATGTAGGCTAATGAAAATAAACAAGTCGGGGTAAAGCAGTTGCTCTTCTAAGACAAATTAGGAAGACTGCAGGAAAGATCTGATCTCCAGGGGCAGGCATTCAGCCTGCATGAAGTGCCAACACCTACAGGCTAACTGCAGAATCAACAAACAAGCCCTGGGAGCAGCTAGGGTTGGGAGACAGCCTCAGTCCTTGAAATTTTCATCTCATCAAGGTTGTAGGTGTCTGGTGCCTGAGTAGGACACTGAAGGAGCTTCCACTGTCAAGGAAAACCAAGCAAAGCTGCACTGTTCCAACACATCCTGGACTTTGCTGCCACTGTGGAGGAACAGGAGCTATCACATACCTGATGAGTGAAATAGCAGATGGGTGGAGACCTTGCTGGCTGTGGGCATTTGCAAGAGAGCAGAGTCCTTGGTTTTAGTTCCATGGAAGAGAAGACAGGTGTAGTTTACAGCCATCTGACATATAGCAAGGAGTAAGAATATCTGTGAGACAGCATGACTGGGAACTCTATCAATGGCTTAGGAGTGGAGAGGAGAGTCGAAGCCCCAGGACAAGTCTCATTAAAACTAAGAAGAACCTGAAGCTTTGGTGATTATTCCCCATGCTTCCACATTAGAACTTAATCGGGGTGGTTAGGTGGTGCAATGAATAGAATACTGGCCCTGGAGTCAGGAGGACCTGATTTCAAATCCAGCCTCAGACACTTAACACTAAAACTAGCTGTGTGACCTTGGGCAAGTCACTTAACCCCAACTGCCCTCCAAAAAAGCAAAAAAAAAAAAAAGAAGTTAATCACACTAATAGCTGCTAAAAACAAATGGATAGAAAAACATGAGCTAGTTAACTCAACCTTTGATTACTACTATGGGGATAGAGAAAATCTGGTTTCATATTCAGAGGAAGAAAATGGAGCTAAAAAGTCAGTCCTTTTTCAACGAGAAACATCAAATGCTCCTAAGCACAAAGAGAGTTCTTGAAAGAAGTAGAAAAGCAGCAACCCAAGAAAATTATGAAAAGAAAGTCAACTAACTTGATCTATAGAATCAAAAACTCAAGGAAAGAAATAATTCATTGAAAACTAGAATTGGGCAAAGGGATGCTACTGATAAGCTAAGACACAAAGGAATAATAAAATAAAATCAAAAGAATGAAACATAAAAGAAAATGTGAAACATCTCATCAGAAAACAACATTGATCTGGAGAACAGATTTAGGAGAAATAATATAAGATTGTAAATGGGACAAATTTGCCCACAAAACAGAAATGGATATCAGATTAAAAACTTAAATTAAACTACATGTTGCTTTCAGAAAACATTGTAAAAATGAGAGGTATACACAGAGATAAAATAAAGGATAGGAGATGAATTTCGTATGTAAAAAACCAAAACAAAACAAGAGAGTAACCATGAGCTCAGAAATAGTTGATAGTTAATATAGATTTAAACTAAAGTGAAAAATAGAGAAACTCTACTGTGGGACAGTAATATCATTCAATACAGTTTTAGACCATCTAATTTGCATAGACAGTATGAAATACCTTTGTGCATGATTGCCAGAACAGACACATTAACTATATGAGAATAAATATAAAACATTTTTATATAAATAAACTTAGATCTAAATAATTGAAGTTATGTTTATTGTTCATGGATAGGCAAAGCCTATATATTTTGTTAAATGACAATTTTGCCTAACTCATCTATTCAATGTCCTTCAAATTAAATTACTAAAAGAAAAAATTACTGAGTTAGAAAAGAAATAACACAGTTCTTTTGGAAGAATGAAAGATGAGGAATATCCAAGTAACCAGGTGGAAAGATGTAGAGAAATGAGATGAAGCACCATCAGACATTAAACTGTATTATAAGGTGAGGTCATTGTTGATGCATAAAAAGGATAATTTTATCATGTCAGATTAAAATGTTCTTGTATAAATTCAGCATATGTAACAAAGAACAGAAGATATGCAGAAAATTGGGAGGGGGAATTCATAGACAATCTCTCAGACACAAAGTGATAGGTTTGAATAGTGTATAAGAAATGGTGAGTTGGTTGAAAATAACATGGAAAGACTTGGACTTATGAAGGAAGAGGCTATCCACCTTCAGAGATAATTATGGCAGAAGGAAATAAGTATATTATTTATATACTATTGATTTTAACTTAAAAAAATAAGTTACAAATTATCTCCCTTCCTCTATGACCTCCTTTATCCACTAATAAGGTAAGCAACATGAAAACAATTATTCATTTAAAGTCATGCAAAATATATTTCCATATTAGCAATGTTTTCAAAAACATATATTACACATATTAGTATGAGTATATTTGTGTATGTTTGTAAGTATCCATGTATATGTATATATGTGCACAATTAATTGCAGTCTTCTTTAGGGTGTTGAGAGGAGGGAAAATAAACAAAAAATTGCACAGAGCAAAAATAAAATGAAACAAAGAAGCAAAGAAAAGCTGTGCAGTTTTGAACATGATGTGTAGTATTAATTATATAGGTTTTCTTGAAGTGGAAATTTCTTATTTTATGGTGAATCCTCTCTTTATGATCTGTTGTATAAATGTCAATGACTTCTTATTTTGTATTTATATTAAAATTTTTAAAATTATTAACAATATTGTTATACACAGACTGTGGAATTGTAATGATAATCAACTGTGAAAGATTTATTTGAACAATATAATTTTAAGAGATAATTCCAAAAGACTTACAAACTTAAAAAAAAATATTCACATCTAAAAAGAGAACTGATAAACTCTGAGTGCCAAATGAAGCATGCTTTTTAAAAGTTATTTTATTTTTCTTCCTTTTTGGGGAAACATTGCTAATATGGAAATATATTTTGCATTACTTTAGGTGCATAACTGATATCTTATTGCTTGCTTTCTCAATGGTTGAAGGATGGAGGGAGGAAATTTGAAACTCAATTTTTTTTGAAAGTTAAAATTAATTTGTCTACTTTTCTTTAGGAAAAGTATCCATTTATCCTTCAAATTACTTTAAGGTTTATTTTTTTTCCAGTTTCATAAGTATTGAGCTACTCTTCCTTCTCCAAATCCACTCCAGAATCTTGAATCTTGTAAATGTGATTTCCAGATTTGGACACAATATTCCAGATGTAGTTGGACTGAGCCAGAATAAAATATTACCTCATTTTTCTGAATACTATGGTTTTATTAATGTGGCATGAGACTAAAATTAATTTCTGATAGAATGGAAAGAACTCTATCTCAAAATAAGAGATTAAATCCCCCTTCTAAAGATGTCACCTAAGGCAAGTCACAACTTCCCTGGGTCTCTATTTCTTCATCTGAAAAATGAGGAGAATGGACTCAATGACCTGTGTGGTCCCCTACAGATACATGATTCTATTGTTTTATGGCTGATAGATCATACTGTTAACTATGATTTATTTTTCACATGAATTTCTTTCTAGTTGTATTTGAATCTTCTTATATGCCACAATCGCTTCTTGAATTCAAATGCAGCACTTTGCTTTATTCTCTATTAAATTATTTATTATTAACTTCAGTTCTCTATTTTTTTCTGTTAACATATTTTTGCAACGTGATTCTGTCATTCAGCATTTTATCTATTCCTACCATTGTGTCCTTTTGTTGTTGAACAGCTGTAAGGGATTTTTTGGAACTATGGAGAATATAATAACTTTCAAAAAGAGAAAAGCCTATTTGCAATCATATTTCATGAGCATACCATCAGACATTAAAAAAATGTTGAGAGCAGGGTTGTGGTAGATAGGAAATCCCCTTTCATTATAATACTGAGCAATAGGATTTGATTTTAATCATTTATCTAGTTCAGTACATTTAGTAAATTCAGTACAATTATTTAGTACATTTAAAACCAATAATGAAGTGCTTACTATATTCAAGACATTATGGTCAGTCCTGGGAATGCAAAGACAAGAAGAGAACAAGTCCTGGCCCCTGGGAAGTTATATCCTAGAGCATATATAGAAAATTGTGCTTTAGAATATGTGATTGATCATAGAGTTTGAATTAGGATAGTGGCATATTATTATAGAGAGGATGGTGAATGATAATAATATCATATTACCTGATTTCATCTTTTCCAAAAGTAAATTGTTTAAAAAAATTATGAAATGCCATGTTTCAACATGATATCCATGACTATTCCCGTAATCACCAGTGGTATTTTAGCAACAATCTAAAAAAGGCAAGGAGAGTAGTGTGAATGACTTTCTTACAATGCATATTTGATGAATAAATGCAATCATTTCTTACCTGTTTAAATGTTCATAAATCCTCATTTTAATAATATACCTTAGAATTTTTAGAAGAATTGATTTCAGATTTATTGCTCTAACCTTTGAAGTAACAATCTTCTTCCTCTTTTAGAAAATCGGAACCAAATTTTCTTGCCTCATGTGTTTTTTTTTAGTGTACTCCACAGTTCTATAGAGAATATAATGCTGTTCAGCAAACATATTCATTTTTTTCAGGCTTCCATGCATGTATTTATGCCTTGACAGGTGATTATGTTTGGGCTTTTCAAGTTACTCTAGAAATTAATGGCAGATAAGCTGAGACGTATTATGTCATAGATTTAGGCCTAGGCTATTTCAGGTAAACATTATCCATAGAACAATATAATAACAGAAAATTGTGCAGTAAATGATAAAGAACAAGGCCTACCTCCTGCATACTGGCTGATGAAAGGGAGTGGCAACAGAAGCACACATATTCCCTCCCTGAACATTTTCCTACATATCTATCTTCCAAGGCACACACAACAATATAGCCATATTTTAGGCTCATATATTTTGAGCCATCTTGTGGAAAAGATTGAAAAAACTGCAAACAAGTTACTGGTGAGGTCAGTTCACTTTTCTCATTTTTAATTAAACTCTACACCCTTCTCTTCTATGTCTAAAAGTGTGGACCCATCTCATAATAATGACTTACCTCTGAGAGAGTAGCTACCGCATCACAACTAAGCAGACCATTAACACAATTAATCTGAAATCTCTCAAAATTTTAATACTCGTTAGGACTGTAATTACTTGTTGGTAATTTTTTATTTTCATTATCAGTTTAAGGATTATTCTTCTTGATGGTGGAAAAAAAGAAAGAATATAATGGGAGTTAAGTGGTTTTGCTTTTACTTTATCAAATAATGTAATCTTCTTGTCTATAAAGAAGTAATTCCTATTTTATTTTTTCTTTCTCTCCTCTCCATAAATAAAGATTTGTTTTCCTATAAACAAAAATTATTTGAATTGTATTTAACATGTAGTATTTCAAGGCTCAATTAATTTTGTTTAACTTCTCTTGTCCTATCTTTATAGAATCTTGCCTTTCTCTCTCTCTGTCTCTGTCTCTCTCTCTCTCTGTCTGTCTCTGTCTCTGTCTCTCTGTCTCTCTTTCTCTGTATATATATATATATATATATATATATATATATATATATATATATATATACACACACATACATACATACATACACACACACATATACTTATTTACCTTCCATTACTGCTATGTTTTCTTCACAGAATCATGTCTATTAATACTTATAAGGGAACTAAGAGTTCAATGAGAAGAAAAATTCTGAATTATAGTAATTTTACTGTGGCTAATCTAGGAATCATATGCAGATCTTTCTCCATCTCCAACAGTGTCTCCACTTTAGAAGAGGTATCAGATATGTGCCTGGGGACAATGCACAAGACCCTTGACTGTGACCTAAACTTAACTAAAATATAATCAGGAAATGTTGAGTAAAATAAATAAAATACAATAAAACAAGAATAATACTAATATGTGATCTTTAAGTGAATTTGTGATCCACAGGGGTCCTTATATGAAGTACAGTGACCCCCAATTTCATTTGAATTTGAAACAACTGCATTACACCATATTAAAAATGACAAGTTGAACCCAGGTACTCTCACTTCAGAATGTGTGCACCTTGAAAACTGCAGCCAGGGCTCAGGGTGGTCAGGAGGAGCCGAGCTTCTCAAGCCCCAGCGTGAGTCTACCCCAGGGAGCAGATCTATAGCACCTGCAGGGATTTTCACATCTAGCAAGACAGAATTACAGAAGGTCAGTGAAAGTGGAACTTTGAAAATTAATTTGGGGGAGGAAAAGCAGTTCATCTGCCCCCAGGGCAAGGAAGCAGTGGGGGAAGGGCAGGAACTGCTGTAACTGGTGTCTGCCCCCACTGGACTGCTTCTGAGCCCCTGACCTGCGGACCACAAAGAGGGGCTGAATCAACTGATCAGGGCCAAGTGCTCTTGTGTTGAGCATCCTGGATCCAGATCGTGGTCTTAGGTGGTGGTCATGGGGTGCTCTCTCAGCAAACCAAAACTGTGGGGGCTGAAACACCCCCCAATAGCTCTGGCAGCTGGGAAAACCCCAGCAATTTGGAACAGAGCTTTCCCCCCTGGAAGCAGAGTTCCACAAAGCTGAAAAAAACCCAGCCAATTAAGTGACTAACCAACATGAAGAAAAGGAAGCAAAATAAGAAGAGCAATGAAACTCTAGAATCCTTTTTTGTGAAAAAAGGAGCAAAGCATGGCATGGGAGGAAGACAACACAGTCAGAACTCCCACACCAAATGCTTCGAAGACACTTGAAGAATGCGTAGAAGCTATACATCAACTGAAAAAGGACTTTGAAAAACAAATAAGAGAACTGGAAGAAAAATTGGGAAGAGAAATGAGAATGATGCAAGAACATCATGAAAAGAGAGTTAACAACCTGACTGAAGAAAACAATACTTTAAAGAATAGATTAACTCAAATGGCAAAAGAGGCCAAGAAAGCCGTTGAGGAGAAGAATGCCTTAAAAAGTTAAATTTGCCAGATGGAAAAAGAATCTCAAAAGCATTCTGAAGAGAATAATTCCTTCAGAATTAGAGTGGAGCAAGTGGAAGCTAATGACTTTATGAGAAACCAAGATACTATTAAACAGTTACAAAGAAATGAAAAAATAGAAAGCAATGTGAAATATCTCCTTGAAAAAAACCACTGACCTGGAAAATAGGTCCAGGAGAGACAATTTGAAAATTATTGGTCTACCTGAAACCCATGACCAGAAAA
>JAQQSW010009497.1:0-13219 GCA_028646575.1 Pseudocheirus occidentalis
CCAGCTTTCAGCTCCTGACTCTAGGTGATTGTTTGACAGACTCAGGAGGGAGCTGGGACCAGGGAAGAGGATCCAGGGAATCAGAGAGACTACCCAGAGTCAAAATGAAGAAAAGGCTTGGACTAAACTGAGGTTTGTTGAAAATCAAGGGGTGAAAGGATTGTGTGGTTTTCTAAGTACTTTTTTTGGAAACTAAAGTTAATGGTTGCCCCAGGAGTGGAAGATCAGTATATTGTGAATTGTTGATTGAATCAACTCCCTCTTAGGGAAACTAGGTCATTCCTTTTTGTTAATTGATTGATTGAATCCCTCTTAGGGAAACTAGACCATTCCTTTTGTTAATTGATTGATTGAATCCTTAGCTGGATTGATTGAATCTTTAAAATATGATGCTGGTTTCTCCCTTAGGGAAACCAGCTGATTCTTCTCTTGTGCCTTGTTCATTTCTGTAATAAGACATAATATTGAGACTCTCCTTGTTCTGAAGATTGTATATAATATTGTGAATTGTTGAACATTGTACTGAATCTGATTTTGTAATGGAGTAAACAGAGTGTTCACTAATACTGTGTAATCTGAACCTTAAAAGCTGTTCACAATAGCATTCTCTCAGGAATCTACTGCTGATTGGCTTTACAGTATCTCAGTGTTGCCCCTTGCTATCCTCCGTCCTAGTGCTGAAACTTCCTTTAAAACAAAGAAAAACAGTTACATAAAACCAATGAACAAAGCAGCCATATCTGATAGCAAGTACACAGAATTCCTTACATTCATAGGTCTCTACCTCCCTACCAAGAGGAGGGGGACATGTATTTCATCCAAATGGTTCTCTAGAAAGTATATTTATTCATTATGATTAATTTGAGTTCAACTTCCTTTTAGTATTGTTTTTGTTTACATCATTGTAGTCGTTCTGTGAATTGTGCTCTGGGGTATGCTTTCTTTACTCTATCACCTTATGCAAGTTTTCTGTGTTTCTCTAAATTTCTCATTTTCATATCTTCTCTCTTCAGTCCCATTTATTTATTTTATTCATATCTTCAAGTCTTTGACATCTCTGCCCAGCTTTGGAATTCTCAACATTCAGTATTCTGAGTGTTTTGAGGAATGTATAGAAGACATCGATTCTGTTATATACCCTTCTCCTTTTCTCCTCCCACCCCCATATTATATTTACCTTTACAAGATAAGGTATTCTATTTTGCCAAGAATATGGCAAATCTTCTTTGGGGGTATATCATATCTCATTATTTTATTTCCTTTTTCATAGTTGATATATAGTTCTGAATGTTTCTGACTGGTATTTCATGGCATATGATGTTTCTTCTCCTAGCCACTTGTAATACTTTTCTTTAATCTAGAAACTCA
The DNA here is from genome assembly GCA_028646575.1 of Pseudocheirus occidentalis. Classification (NCBI taxonomy): domain Eukaryota; kingdom Metazoa; phylum Chordata; class Mammalia; order Diprotodontia; family Pseudocheiridae; genus Pseudocheirus; species Pseudocheirus occidentalis. Next base: position 1,369 of record JAQQSW010009497.1, read on the forward strand.
GTATTTATAAATCACATTTCCACAAGTATTATGCCTGATGTTTTGTTCTGGTTGTGATATAGGGATGCTATCAATCTGTATTTTCCCCTTGACTATCACACTTCCAGACAATTGCTTTTATGATTTTATGATTTTCTGAAATACTGCTTTCTGGGTCTTTGGTTTTAACATGCTCTGCTTGTAGTCTAATAATTTTTAGTTTATTTCTCTGCATCCTTTCCCCCAGTTTTGTAGCAAATATCTTACATATTATTCTTTTTCTTCCTTTAATTTTGCTCTTATATTTCTTCTTGTATCTTTGACTTTTTTCAGTCATTTTCTCCCTTTTTCAAAGTGTCTATTACTATATTTTTTCCTAAGCTTTCTTTCTTATTCCTTATCTTTTTCCTTTATTCTTTTACTAGGTTTTCCAACCACTTTCAGTCCTTATAGCCATTCCATATTCTTTTCTGGGTTAATTATAGAAATATTTTCTCTTTCTGGAATTTTATTCTGGGGTTTTCTTACCTGATACAATTTTAAAATTCATTTTATTAAAAGATTTTCTTTGCTTGGTCATTCCCTCAGATTTTTCAGTTTCCCATGCCTCCATCTTGATGGGTTTTGACTCTTGAATTTACTCTTTTTGAGGCATTAAAAATTCTGATTGAATCACTGTTGAGGATAGATTATACTAGGTTTCACTGGTGAAAGTTTTTGGTGGCTGTCCAACTTAACTTCAGACTCTCTTTGAGGAGTTACTGTAGTCATTGATCAGAGGGAGCTGATAACATGGAAACAGGGACAGAAAGAATATGAGACTGTGAAGCTTTTCATGTCACTGTTGTTATTATTTAAAATTTTCTATTTGGATTGCCTTGCTGGAATTTTTTTCTTTTAATGGTTATTCTTTTGCTCTCTTTGACACCTTTCTAGCTTGTTTTAAGATAGAAGTGGAATTAGGTTTGGCCAGAAACTTTTGTCGAGGGTCTAGAAATGTTGAGGGAGAAAACCCCACAGATACATGGATCCCGACACCAGAGTTCCCAGGGCAAGGTCACCTGAAATGAATTCATGGACTCAAGCATTCTTTAAGACAAGGTGGCAAAAATTTGTTGTTATGCTATACAGTGGGCAAGAGTTCTTAGAGAACCTGAAACCTTAAATGGGTACAGTTAAAGTTTATATAGGGCAAACTATTATAAAACATGTGCCAAATCTACTGACGGTGTCAGGGCAGGATTAGGAGTGGTCAGTTCTTAAAGGACCATGCACTTTTAATATCTACTATGCAGGTATTTTATCCAGAGTTCACTGGGAAATAGCCCAAGTGGGGGCTACAGAGAGGTGTGGTTTTAGGCCTGAAACATCACTAAATCAACTAACGGTCAGGGCTGACTGAGAAATACCCAGGCTGCCCCCATCAATGTCTTGTTAGACAAGATAAACTTAAGAGAGTATACATATGATTAAGTCTAGGATACATATGATAAGTCAGTGAATAGTAAATATCTTTATGACCTAGTACACAGCCAATTCAGCCAGTACACAGCTGGTTCAAACTACTAAACTCTATAGGTGCAGCTGGCTACTACTGTATCAGGAAGAGAAATAAGTATTTTGCTAGATGCTGCTGCCCTTGAGCAGGAGAGAAAGTGCCTGAGACAGGGTTTTGAGACTAGGGAGATTTGAGGCTAGGGAGAAATGTGATTTTGGATCTAGATGTGATTTTGGATCTGGAGTTCAAGCACAAGCACCCAAGAACCCCATCACTTCACTCGACTCTCTTCTTGTTAAGTCTTCTCTTACAGAAAATCTCTAAACACTTTGCTTGAGTCATGAAAGACAAATCTGCCTTATTTCAATATATGAGATTGCTAGGTAGAGCAGTGGAGAAAACTCTGGCCCTGGAGTCAGGAAGACCCAAGTTCAAATTTGACCTCAGACTTAACCAGCTGTGTGACCCTAGGCAGTCACTTCATCTTTGTCAATCTCAGCTTTCTCATCAGTAAAATGGGTAGATTAATAATAGCTCCTGCTTTCTGGGGCTGTTGTGAGGATAAAATAAACTAACATTTAAAAGTATTTTGCAAACCTTAAAGCCCTATATAAATGCTAGTTACATAATGTTGTCATAATCCTAATTATTATAACTTTTAGTGAGTGGACTGACTGAACCATAGTATTCAATATAGAAATTATTTTGACTTTATCCTGTTTCAGAAAATTTCTAGTTGTATGGCCATGGGAAAAATAACAATTTTTTTTTGGTTTCTATTTTATTATATGTAAAATGGGGAGAATAGTACTTGAATACCTTTCTCACAGGATAGTTATGAAACTCAAAGTGAGATAATATATATGCTTTGCAAAATAGAAACTGCTATACAAATGTCAGAGACAGTTAGATGGTGCAGTGCATAGAGTGTCAGTCCTAGAGTCAGGAAGATTCATCTTCCTGAGTTCAAATCCAGCCTGAAACTCTAACTAGCTGTGCGACCCTTGGGCAAGACTCTTATTCCTGTTTGCCTTAGTTCCTCATCTATAAAATGAACTGGAGAAGGAAATGGCAAACCACTCCAGTATCTTTGCAAAGAAAACCCCAAATGGGGTCATGAAGAGCTGGACATGACTAGTCAACAAAAATAGGATGTCAGTTATTAATATTGCATTCAATTTTAATTAGACCGAATTTACTACAGTTTTCTAGTGCTTGAGGCAATCTACATGGTTCACAAACAGGATTACCTGGAGGATCTCACTATCTATAGAGAATCTTTTACCTGCTTGGGATCTCTGCTGGCCATCCTAAATAGCCATGGCAAAGACTCTTGAAAGTAACTTTTTCCTTGTTTTATGGCTTACATGATATTAATTAAAAGGGCATCTTCAAGCAAGCAAGTGCATCTGGTATTATACCTGTTAAGGAATCACGTATGACATTTTTTTAAGAGACTGGTCTCCCTATATTGCTCAGGCTGCAAGTGCAGGGGGCTATTCACAGTCCTAATCCCACTACTCATCAGCATAGGAACTTTGTCCTGCTCTGCTTGCAACATGAGCTGGTTTGCCCCTCCTTAGGCAACTTGGTGATCCCCTGATCCCGGGGGAATCACCATATTAATACCAAACATAGTTCATACACCAGATTGACTGAGCCCACTGTGGCTCAGAACTCTTGAGCTTCCCCAGCTTCAGCCTCCTTGGTAGCAGGATTATGGGCATGTGCCACCATTCCATGTGTGAATTTGACATATACATGGTAGAGACACTGCTGAAAAAGAACCTTAAAATGTAATTTTAAGCGTAACAAGAATTTTTATTATGTATGCCTTACTGTCATTCAGGGGACAGTAAAGCTATGCTTTTTAGAGAAATTTGCTACAAGGAATTTCCCTTACCTTCTTCCAAGTGCATTAATTTTTTTGGTGCAGACACTTTTCAGTTTCATGTAATCAAAGTTATATATTTTATCTTTTGTTACTCTTTTCCTTATTTGGTTAAAGACACATCTCCTGTCCATAGCCATGAGAGGAATATAAACTACTTGTCTTCTAATTTTTTAATAGTGTGATTTATAAAATTAAAGACATATCCATTTAGGATATATTATAGAATACAGTGTAAGGTGTTGGTCCAAACCTAATTTCTGCCAGACTGATTTCCAGTTTTTCCAACAGTTTTTATCAAATAGATAAAATCTGATACACATTTTATATTGGTATTATATTAGTAATTTATGTTTTCTGATTTTTTGATTTTAAACACTGTTTGAGTTTCATTGTCTCTGATTCTCCCTTGTCTTCCATTGATCTACCTCTATTCTTTTTTAACCAATAACAAATGGTTTTGATGACTGATCTTTTTCATGTAGTTTGAGGTCTAGAAATTTGATTTCTCCCTGTTTCTCTTGATGTTCAAGATTTTTTTCTAAATGAATTTTGATATTATTGTATCTAGTTCTATAAATATCGCTTTTAATATAAATAAAATAATATAACAATTTATAAATATGATAAATATAATAATATTACATTCAATTTTATATGAATTTGATAAATTCATACATACAATTTGATAAATATAACATTAAAAGCGTAAACTAACTTAGGTAGCATTGACATTTTTATTGTATTGGCAAGGCCCAACCATGAACAGTGAATATTTCTGTTATTTATGTTGTCCCTTATTTCTTTAAGGGAGAGCTTTGTATTTGAATCTGGGCAAATATTTTGTATCCTTTGATAAATAAATCCTCCAATATTTTATGAATTTTGTAGTGGGTCTTATTCTTGTAAACCTGAAATAGTTTCTTATATATCTTGAAAATAAGACTTTTATCAGGGAAATTTGCTGTAAATATTTTTCCTAGTTACCTAGTTACCCTTCTAGCTTTATTGGTATTTTTGTCTTAAAGTTTTAACTTAGAACTTTAAGACTTAATTTTTTTAACTTTAAAATTTTATATAATTGCAATTAAAATTGCCTTCTGTGATCTTTTCTGTCTTGTCTTTGGTCATGAGTTCTTCCCCTCTCTGTAGACTTAAAAGGTAATTTCTTCCTTGTTACTCTAATTTGTTTATGGTGGCATCCTTTATGTTTAAGACAGATATGCATTTGTTTTTGTATTGGTTTACAGCATGAGATGTAGGTCTAAATCTAGTTTTTGCCAGACTGCTTTCCAGTTTCTTCAGAAGTTTTTGTTTTGAATTGTGAATTTTGAATGAAATAACTGGGATCTTTGAGTTTACCAAATGTTAAACTACTGTATTTATTTATTTTTATATGTTGTGTATCTAATCTGTTTTATTGATTTTCTTTAATATTAAACTGGTATCAAATAATTTCAATGATTATTGTTTAGTAATATAGTTTGATATTTACTGGGCCCTTCTTTACTCACTTTGCTTCATCATTTCTTGACCTTTTGTTCCTCAGGATGAATTTTATTATCATTTTTTTTCTAACTCTATAAAGCAATTCTTTAGTAATTTAATTGATATGGAATGGAATAAGTAAATTAATTTAAGTTGTATTGTCATTTTTATTATGTTGTCTCAGCTTGCCTATAAGCAACTAATAGTTCTCCAATTATTTAGATCTGCTTTTATTTGTGTAAAGAGTATTTTGTAGCTGTGTTTACATAATTCTAGTGTGTAGTGCCAGTTAAACTCATAAGTATTTTATGCATCCTGGAGTTACTTTAAATGGAATTGCTCTTTCTATCTTTTTCTGATGGATTTTAAAAATAATATACAGAAATGCTGTTGATGTAGGTATATTTATTTTATATTTTTCAACTTTGATGAAGTTATGCTTCATTGCAATTTTTTTAGTTGACTAAGAGGCTCTTTAAGCCATCATATCACTGCTAAAATATAATTTATTTTCTTTTTGTTTTAATTCCTTTTTCTTGTTATATCTGACATTTTTCATACAATAGCTAATAGTGATGGTTATAACAGATATGATTTACTTTGCCCCTGATCTTAAATGGAAAGTTTAACTCCATGCTGACTTTTGGCCTTAGATAGATACTATTTGCCATATTAAGGAAAGATCCTATGTTTATCCTATGTTTTCTAGTGTTTTAAAAAGAAATTAATGTTGTTATTTGTTAGAAGTCTTTTTTACATCTATTGATATGATGATGTGATTTTTGTTATTAATAAGATCTATTATGTTGATAGCTTCCCCAATAGTGACCAATCCTACTTCATTGCTTAAATCTTTACTAAAATCTTATTTAAAATTTTTTGGGTCAAGATACATTAAGGACATTGATATATAGTTTTCTTTCTCTATTTTGACTATTGGTAGTTTTGTTCCACTTGTATTAAAGAAAAGATTTTGTAGTATCCCTTCTTTAGGTATTTTTGCAATCACTTTGTATAATATTGGAATTAATTATTTTTAGAATATCTGATAAAGGTTTTTTGTGATATGTTTATTGTGATATTTCTATTTCCTTTTTTTGGTCTTTTTGGAGGGGGGAAGGCAAGGCAACTGGGGTTAAATGACTTGCCCAAGCTCTGACAGCTAGTAAGTATTAAGTGTCTCAGGCAGGATTTGAACTCAGGTCCTCCTGACTCCAGGACTGGTGGTCTGTTCACTGTGCCACCTAGCTGCCCCAATATTTCTATTTCCTTTTTGTGGTGCTATCAGTTTTTCTTTTGTGAACTAAATTACTATTCATTTGGAACATATTTATGTATATATGCTATTATATTTTTATAATTCCCCGTTCTTTCAATACTGTAATACTTATGATATTTGGCTGTAGATTTGATTTGGTATGAAATCACAACTAATCTTCCTATATTTCTGATAATAGCATATTATACCCTTTTCTAATTTTTGCTTGTAATGTATTTATATCTTTTTGTTATAAATATGGTTGTTTCAGCCAACATACTCTTGGACTTTTAAAAATTCGGTATATACCTTTAAACAGAAGAATTTAACCCATTCATGATTAGTATTGTAGTTATTTTATTAGAGTGATATAAAGGATATCCTCAGAAAATGTATGACCAGAAATAAAGACGGGCCATCACATAGTGATAGCAGGATGAACAGTCAATAGATAGCCTCCATGCTTCATTTGTATCCACATAAAACCAAGAAAATGAGAAAAAAAAGACCACTACTTTTGGTGGACAATTTGGTGGATTTATAGGAGGCTGCGGATCAAAACTACAAAGGATAGACGGTTATGGATGGATTGTGACCTACATTATTAAAGGGCACTGTGATAGGACCTCTGTTTCCCTGACACAACTTCTTTTTTTCAAATCCACATCATGGGGAGGCTTTACGTAAAAGAAGACAAAACTGTTCCTGGAATCTGATTGGCTCCAGCTTCTCTGGTGCATTTTCCTGCTCATTTAGGGGCATAATAAGTCTCAGTCACTTGGAGATTTGATGGGTACCAAAAACTACACTAGTTGCCATATCCTGATGATCTGATGGATCAGATGCATTTTTGTGAGTCTGCATTTACCAAAGCCGCATATCCCTGTTGTATATCCTTTCTCCGCTAGGGCAAAGTAAGTCTCCATTTGTCAACTTTTTAATGACTTACAAGAGTTTCATTTTGTCCCCACATCAAACTTAAAGTAAGAGTGCTAGCATTACAGTCATGCCTCAAACAAGCATACAGTGATGGGTCACAGAACCACTGAAATATTGGATTATTGGAATATATTTTACTTTCTGCCATCATTTACTACTGCTACACTGCTGTTGCTGCTGCTATTTTAGGAAGAGAATATATTTTTTACTGATCTACTTATCCTACTACCTTTCTTAAATCTATCATATTTAAATCACATTCCCATACTTGATCCTGTAAAATTATATATATTTCCATTAAATTTGTGCTACCTTCTATAGATTAGAGTTGTGCTTTGAGATTTGTTTGCTTCTTCCATTTTCTCACCATTTCTTTATTGTTATACCTCACTTAGCTGAAACATACTTTTATTTTTCTCCCTCTTGGCCTACACAGAGCCTAGTATATGACAAGGACTTAAATGCTTGAGAGATAGTGGACGTATATTTGTGCTTACCTTCTTCCTTTTTTTTTCTTTTCTCTTCCTTGTCATTTTAATTAGCTCTAAGGCCATTCTTTTACCCAGAAATATTTTGGCTTATTTTCCTTTTCCTTTCTTCTGTCTGTTGTGATTTTAATCAATGCATGTTAGGATATCATTTCTCCTTTGTTTTTCATTGCTTAAAGAATCCCTCATTTATCTCTATAGTTCAGGAGTATGACTCGAATATTCCTTGTGTTCTTGCATTGTAGATACTCTATTAATTCTTTCTATTTGAAGATTATTACTTATTCTTTTCAACTTTGGAAGATGTTTCTCAATGATTTCTTCAGCTGTCTTGTAGAAGTTGGTCTATTTCTTCTGAAAAACCCATTCTTTTGTGGCTTGATCATCTTGGGTTATTTTCTGCTTGCTTATGTCAGTGCTCTTTTTTGTTATTGTTGCTTTGCTTCAGGTGATATTTTAAGTTAGATCATGTTGTTTACCAGTCTCTTGATTTCTTCCTTCTTCTCTTTCAGCATTTGTCTGTCCCCCGTTATTTCTTTGAGGGCATCTAGTATTCATTATAATGTGTCCCTCAGAGCTTCTCTCATCTTAGTTTTTACGTCAGTACCTATTTTTTCCTCAGTCTGACTGTCCAGTATTCTTAACCAGCAGAATTTTTTTTAATGTTTGGTTTTATTTTATTTGCTTATTTTAAGGTTTATTTACATTGTTTGTGATGTGGCTTTGAAAAATATTCTTTCTCTGTAGTATTTCTGGGATTCATGTTGTAGGGTTTATTTGGAGTAGATGCTCAGGCTGCCCCCATGCAGCCATCTCCTTGAAAGTTTTGCACTATGGTCATTTTAGGGTGTTCTTGTGGAAGAGGCAAGTCTTGAAGGAAACTAAAATACAACAAAACAAACCTGGAAAGTATGAGATCTCTCAGATATAGGGGTATATGTAAGCACAATTACATAGGAATGGGCAGAGAAAGACTGATAAGGCAAGGTAGGGTGTACCTGGGAGTATATTCAAATATGCATGTGCTTAAGGGATGCTGCATTCTCTTCTGTTCAAGGACCTTTTCCAGACATTCAAATAAGCACACAAAACAGATGTGGAATGGGTTATGGAAGCCAACCAAACAACTGGTAGAATCCCACTATTCATTCCTTTTCTCCTTTTCCCTTCCCTCCCTTTTCTTCATGACTGTCTCTTTTACTCCCCCTCTCCTTTTCTTTTCCCTCTTCCTATATCCTTCTCAAACAATCAGAAAGCATCTATTAGGTTCTTACTAAGTGGCAATCACTGTGCTAACCACTAGTGCTACAAAAAAAGGAAAAAAAAACAATCTCTGCTTTCAATGAACTAACATTCTAATGGAAGAGACAAAATGTAGATAACGGAGTATGTACAAGATATATATATATATACAGAGTAAATGCGGGGTAATTTCAGAGTGGATAGCATTAATAAGGTCTCATAAACTGGGGTCCATAAACTTATTTTAATGATAGTTTAATAACTGTATTCACTAACATTTGTTTCCTCTGTAATTCTATACATCTTATTTCATACATTTAAAAATGTTCTGAGAAGAGATTCCTAGATTTCACCAGGTTGGGAAAGGATTTCATGACATAAAAAAGGTGAAGAACCCTTTTCCTAGTAGCTGGAAGTGGGTGTGGGGACCAGAAAAATTCTGCAGCAGAAGGTAGAATTTAAGGTGAGACTTGAAGAAGCCAAGGAAATGAAGAGGTGGACATAAAGTAGGAGAACATGTGAGACACGTGGGGGACCGTCCGTTGGTCAGTGGTCCATGGGCATCTATTAAGTGGTTACTGTATACCATGCTTTGTTCTAAGTGCTGAAGATACAAAGAAAGAAAAGCAAAATATGCTTCCTGCTCTTAAGGAGCTCACAGCCTAACGGGGGAGACATTATGCAAACACTTTCTCTTATAAATTGGAGATGATATTGAAGGGAAGACACTAACATTAAAGGGGGGGGGCAAGGGAGGCTTCTTGTAGAAGGCGGAATTTTAGCCAAGATTTGAAAGAATCTAAGGAAACCAGAAGGCAGAGAAGGAAGGAGAGCATTCCATGCATGGGGACAACCAATGAAAATGTCTGGAGTCAGGAGATAAAGTGTTATATATGAGGAATGGTGAGAAGGCCAGTGCCATTGGATCAGAGAGTAGAGGTGAGAGGGACAAGTTTGAAGGGCTTTGAATGGCCAACAGAGGATTTTATATTTGGTGCTTGGAGGTGATAGGGGCAACTAGAGATGATTAAACGGCGGCGGTGGTGGTGTGTGTGTGTGTATATGTGTGTGTATGTGTGTGTGTGTGTGTGTGTGTGTGTGTGTGTGTGTGTGACATGGTGATACCTGTGCTTCAGGAAGATCTCTTTGACAACTGGGTGAAAGATAGATGAGGGTAGGGAAAGACTTGTGACAGGAAGGCCAACTAGCAGGCTGGTGTGACAGTCTAGGCATGAGGCGATAAGGGCCTGTGCCAGGGTCGTGTCAAGAAAAGGGAAAAGTGTGACAAAGAAAGAATCAGGGATGATGCTGAGGTCATAAGCCTATGTGATTGGGAGGAAAGGCGGCACCCTCTACCCCCAAATCACAGGGAAATTAGGAAGAGGGGAAGGCTTGGGGGGAAAATGCTAAGTTCAGTTTTGGAAATGTTAAGTTTAACGGGTCTATGGGACATCTAGTTTGAAGTGTCCATTAGGTAGTTGGAGATGACTGGAGCTCATTAGGGTTGGAGAAATAGATTTGGGAAATCATCAGCACAGAGATAATATTTGAAATCATGGTGATCACTTGACCACTAAGTAACATGGTATAGAGAAAGTAAAGAAGAGTCTGGGGGACACTTTTAGTTAACAAATATGAGCTGGATGAAGATCCATAAAATGACATGGAAAAGGAGCAGTCAGATCTGTGGGAAGAGAACCAGGAGAGAATAATGTCCTAAAAACCTAGAGAAAAGAGAATGTCTAGGAGAAGAGGGTGAGCAACAGTGTCAAAGCTGTCAGGTGAAGAAGGGAGAGGCTTGAGAAAAATTCATTGGATTTGGAAATTAAGAGATCATTCGTAACTTTAGAGAGAACAATTTTGGTTGAATAATAAGGTCAGAAGCTAGACTAAGTTAAGATGAGAGCGAGAGGAAAGGAAGTAGAGACACTTATTATAGAGAGATTTCTCAAGAAGTTTAGCCACAAAAGGGAAGCAATGGGATGCTAGATGGTTGGAGTGGATGATCAAGTAAGATTTTTCTGAAGATGGAGGAAATATATTTGTAGGTAGTAGAATAGCAGCCATTGCACCAGGAAAGATTGAAGATAAGTGAGAATTATGAAGGGTGCAATCTGCTGGAGAAGTTAGGATGGAATTGATTACTTGTATATGTAGAGAGGTTTGCCTTGGCAATGAGAAGGACCATAACATGATAGGAGGCAAGGATAAAGGAGAGGCCACTGGCAAAAACCATCCATGTGAGGTGAGATAAGGAGTAGATAAAAAAAGAGCTCTTGGAGAATGGTTTCAATTTTTTTTCGGTAAATTGTGAGGCAAGGTTCTCAGTTGAGTGGATGGGAGGAAAGGGAGCCAGAGGAGGTTTGAAGAGGCTTATGTAAGTTAACATACATATGCCCACTATATTCTCTCCTTTGGCTGTTGTCTCCTTCTGCAGCTGCATAGGATGATCTATAGCTGATATTCCAATAATTATGAAAACTATTCAACTAAAAATTTCAAACATGTGGTGTTTTTGTTACTTAGTTATTTTGTTGCTTAATGAACAGCACACACACTCATTAAATATCACTTTAAGCATTAAAACATCTTTAAATAAGTTCTTTGATAGACCACAGAAGTCTCCAATTTGTTTTTTTTTCTCCATTTGTCTCATGGTCACTTATGGCAAGTTTTCTGGAGGCCAAAACTCTTTCCAATAAAATGTTGCATGGCTTTTAAATTCTCCTTCATTCTTTCTGATGCCCTGCAATTATTCATCTAGAGACAAAGAATGGCTCAATTTTGGTTCATTTTCTTCTTTTCCTAATTTATGTGGCAGTACTACTCCTAGTCTTCTGTCATCTTCTTCCATGATGTTTATAAATGAATTTGTACTCTAAACTGGGATTGCCCTTATTTGCTATATTAACCACCATCCAGCAGGAGATTAAAAGTTTGTTGGCTAAATCAGTTTCGTATCTTTTGCCTACCTTGTTGTGACAGCTGTTTCCATCAGTTAGATTTCTTCAAGGGATAATGATATCCAGAGTCAATGTCATTACTTTTTGTCCACTTCCCATTTTCTT
>JAQQSW010009498.1:0-13219 GCA_028646575.1 Pseudocheirus occidentalis
TTCCTTTCTTCCTTTCTAAACTTATAACTCCTTCACAAAAATGTTTACTTTTAGAGAGTGGCTTTCTTATGGTCCTTATTACCCCTCAGATTAATGTCTTCTACAATCTCCAAAGAAACCCACAGTGCATATATTGGTGAGCAGCAGATGAATTGAATTAAATTATCTGTTTGAAATAAAGACATTTGAGGACTCCTGGTATATTATGTTAGCAAGATATAATAGAAATTCTTTGAGAAAGACAATTACTGTGTTTTATAAAAAATGAAATTTTAGTGGTGACCGTTACTTGACCAAATTTTGGCCAATGCTTGCTAAATGGGACATTTCCAAATTATAGAACCTTTTAAAGGCCATCTATGGGTTCTTATAATTGAAGCAATATAGAATCATTGAGTCTGACCCATTGTTGGCTACTTTGGGAATGAGTCACATGAATTCTTTATTAGGGAGAGGACAGTTTCTGGGTCCAGAGTTCTTGACCCCAGTCTTGGAGAAGCAGTGGTGTAAACCCTGAACCATTCAGCAGCTATGCAGAGTGGAATCTTGTGATGTGAGTGGCAGGTGTTCTCCTGAGACCCAGCATCCTGGAAAAAAGAGGGGAATTTCTGGGCAGCATCATCATGGAATCCAGCCTTCTAGTTAATCAGTCAACATACATATATTGAGAACCTATTATGTGATAGGTACTTGTACTAGCCACTGGGTATACAAAGAAAAGCAAAAATAGTTTCTGACCTCAAAAAGATCACAGTCTATTGGAGAAGATACACAAATAACTAGGTACCTAAAACATATGTATATAGAGAGTAGATGGAAAAAAATTTGTGAAGGGAAAGCACTAGCAAAGACCTCCTTTAGAAGGTGGGATTTGAATTTTGTTTTGAAGGAATCCAGGGGAACTATTAAGTAGAGGTGAGGAGGTGAACATTACAGGTTTAGAGGACAATCAAGGCAACGGCATAGAAAGTGACTGGAGTATCATGCTCAAGCACAGAGTTAACACCATCAGTATTCTATTCACTACTTTATTCATGGAATTGTCACATGCTGTAACGTGAAGTAAAAGTACAGGTAAACTCATGAAAGGAAGGAAGGGGAAAATGTGAGCAAAGATATGAATATAGAATATGTGAAATATGTTTCAGGGACACTGAATAGGGATCAGCCATGTTTACGTAGATGTTTTATATAGTAGGCAAGGTTAGATGTTCATGATAGGATCCTAAACCCTTCTCTCTTCACTTCACCCCTCTCCATACAAGTTAGGATAGTTTTTCCTTGGAAGGCATTAAGACATTCTTTAAGATGTGACTGGTTCAAGGGACTAAGGGTTTAGACTGTTGATAACATTTCTTCATCTCCTAACTACAAAGCAGCCTCAAGGCACTAGAGGGACTCTCAGATGTTTTGCTGGTGAATCCTTATGGAAACATTGCTCAGCTGAATCAATTCAAGGTATTCTCATTGCCTAGCCTTGTTAAATGTTCCTCTCCTATTATGGCTAAGTAAATATCATTTTGCTAACTGATGAATGATGTAAAAGTGTCTCATTTTGTTCTAATATTGAACCTAAAACACCAGAGGACTAACCTGAAACAGGCCTACCACAGTCCTAACCGGGTTGAGGGTTTTATATGTCTGGCTTAGCAATTTGGTCTTGAATTTCTAGACAAAAGGGAGACTTGGAAAGTTTTTGAGCAGGGTTATGATGGGAGCCTCTTCTGAAGGATCTCCCTTCTTAAAATTACTTAATATAATTTGTAAATATTTGTATTTACTTACTTGTGTCCATGTTATATGCCACCCCACCACCCAGTAGAACATAAGCTCTTTGAGGGTGTTTTTTAATTTTTGCCTATCACGGTGCCTTTCACAGAGGAGATATTCAATGGATAATTGTTGAATTGAGTTATGCGGAAGTGTATCTCTGGTCTAATTTGCAAGAGTTAGATGGAAGGCCTGTCTTGAAGGTAAAGAGATCAACATAGTGATATCTGAGTCCATTTCTAATCTTAGAATCCTAAGACTTTCTCTTCTGTCTTTGGAATTCTTCAATCTTATTCTCTGTGTTCTTTAATGTCATTCCTGGAATCCTGTAATAATGCATGTAATTCTGGAAACTTCTCCCTTTTCTGTCACTCCTAGCCTTCGAATAAAAGAAATCTTGCAAACACCAAGTTGAAGCTTGAGTTCTTTAATGAGCCAGTGAATTACAGGACTATTAATTTAACACTTTAAAAAGTTGCCAAAATCATTGAGGTGGGAGGTGATAAATAGCCTTTTTCACTTGAGGATCTCAAGGAACTTTTAAGACACAAAATTATTAAGTATGAGAAAACCCCAGCAGGGGAGAAATTAGGTGTTAATGAAAGTTTTCATGTTCTTGGCATTTTATATTGTATCGAGGTCAAGTTCATCTCTTTGTAATCAGCTGATAAAACACATGTGAGTACAACAAAGTAGAAAATCTAGGAATATTACCAAATAACCATGTAGATTATAATTAAGGTTGAGTGATTAAGTTCTAATTAATTAAACTATCAGATTTTAATCAAGGAATTGATTGTTTTTGTATATAGCCTTGATGGTTTCACATTTTTCTGAAGATTTTGAAGCGTTCCTCATAAAAATGAACAAATTAAAATGCCAAGCTACAAATAACTAAGTGGAATTTCTCATAAACTGGGTTTCCTGAAACATTGTTTTATGTCCAAATAATCATATTTCAATCAACTCCGTGATTGTTTTAAAGAGATCAAAATTATTTTTCTCTAGCAAAAAAATGTGCAACCTAGGGCAAGTCACATTGCCTCTTTAGACACAATTAGTTTCCTAATTTTTAAAATGAGACCGTTGGATAAAATCTCTAAAGTTCATATTTCTAAACTTTTAGTTTCTATGGTTCTTTGGTTCTGAAATTCTATTCATGTACATAATAATTTTGCTGGTGATGGTCACCATTATATTATCTTCCTTATAGCAGTTTTCTCTTTTTCTTCCTGTGTGTTCAGAACTCTTATCAACCTCTTGACTAAAGATTTCAAGTTAGTCTGAATTAAGATGAAACTATGAAGAGTGGTGTGGATCTGAGATAGAATGGAGTTGGACCAAAGATCAAAGAAATCAAGAATGGAAAGAAACTCTTGGATCTCATTGCCATTTAATTTTGATCAAAGACCTTGTGACTTGAAATGGTTCCTTGACCAAGGACCTTGGAATGATTCCAGAAGGAGACAGTCAATAACACTGAACTTCAAAACCTTAACTATCAGTAGAATTGTAGATATATCATATATAAGCAATCCTTCAGGTGCTATCAAAATTGTAGATTCTTGGGGAAATGATAATGGTTTTCAGATATTTGAAGGACTATCATTAGGAGGAGAGTCAATTTGTTCTTTGTGGTTCCAGAGAGGATAGAAATTAAGTTAATGTTCAAGGACCTTCCTGAAATCTTTCCACCAGAACAAAACAAAGCAAAATCAAAGAACTTCCTCATCCCTCAAAACCAGTATATGAGAAAGATAACCCAAGAAAGTATGAGCCAGAAGGAGGCAGAGATCTGTGTGGGCTTGGATGCATGTGTGTGTGTGTGTGTGTGTGTGTGTGTGTGTGTGAGTGTGCGTGTATAATTCAGGTAAACCTTCACAAAAGAGGTGTGTGTGGGGGTCTAACCTGGACCTTGGATGAAAGGCAGGATTCAGATGAGTGGAGAGAATATAGTATAGGTGAAGATAGAAGGAGATGGTGTCAACAAAAGTATGGCTATGGAATGTGCAAAGTATGTTTTCAGTAACAGTGAGTAGATCATTCTGGTTTAGGTAAATGTTTCTTGTAGAAGATAAGGTTAGATATATATGGTGGGAGAACCCCTCAGTCCAGTCTGGCCTTCTTCCTTTAAATCCCTTACTAATAACAAAATAATAATCATAGACGTTAACATTTGTATAGTGCTTATCATGTACCAGGCTGTGCTAAATGCTTTACAAATATCTCATTTGATCCTTGCAACCCCGGCAAGTAGGTGCTATTGTTATTCTCATTTTACAGATGAGAAAACTGAGGCAAACAGAGGTTAAATTTCTTATCCAAAGTCCCACTCATAACTAGTATCTGAGGCTGAATTTGAACTCAGGTCTTCCTGACTTCAGGCTTGACACTTTATCCACTGTTCCACACAACTGCCACTGTCTGCCATTGAAGGTGAGTGGACTAACCAAGCTTTTATTGCCTAGGAAATGAATGCACCAAATGGATTGGAAAAGATATAGAATGAGGCTAAGTGGACAGTGAAGGAGTAGTGGTTCAAGGATAAGAGGAATGGCATCCAGAAAAGTCTTTCTTCATGTTGGTCTCTGTCCTTTGTTTTCCCCCTACGGTTTTATTAGTAGTGAATAAGTAACATGTAGCAAGTAGAGCTGTAGATTGCTAAGCTGATGCATACATGGGGTAGAAATTCATCATAGGGCAGAATTAGAGGTCCTAGTCATTGATAAAATGAAGAAAAATGGTCAGAAGAAAAATCAATGCCCTAGGGCAGTGTGTGGCCACCCCTGAGGACCTAGAGGACCACCTGTGGCCTCCAGGTTACAGGTTCCCCACCCCTACCCTTGGCCCTCAGTTTCCCCTATGGATGGTACCTTGTCCTTGGGGGTCATCATCTGCGGAAATCATAAACTCTCTTTTTGGGTTTTTTTGCAGAAGTCACGGAAGCAAAGGCTAGCACATGACATAGAAAAAATTTTGAAACTCAGAAATGCATAAAATATAAGTATAGTATTGGATAATATCAACATATCTCATCTTTTAATGCTATAATAATTCAGACTTCTCCGGTATGAAGGGAAGTTCCAAAATTTTTTCCAGATTTTCCAGATTGTGGGGGTGTGTGCTGTCACCCCCCCCAATGTGGAAAGGATAACTGTTCTTGAGAGGAGGAACTGTGCCTCGTAGATCAGCCTCTACTGTGCCCGGTATAATGCCTTGTACTTCGTAAATGAAGGCCCTAAAGTTTTGATGAATGGTTGAATAAAATGAAAGCACCGGCGTGAAAATGCTTCAAAAGAGGCCTAGATACCACGGAAATATGTGGCATCATTATTACTGCCTATATTCCTGATGTCATCAGGGCACAGATGAGGGCAGTCACTGATGTATTCAAATAGTGTGGCTCTTTTCCTACCTTGTTGTTTCTGGATTCAGATGTTTAACTTTGATGGCTCCATCATTACAGGAAATGCAAACCTGCCAAGTGGAAACACAGAGGAACTTGCTGGGCTCAGATGATCATTTCCTGCTGATAAACATCTCGAGTAAATCTTTACTGACCTTGTCTGCACTGGTTGACTAATTTGCTTTGCAGGCAGGATATGAAATGAATGTTGATTGCTTGCCAGAAGAGGGTGGCCCCTTACCTATGGAGATTAATTAGACATCTTACATCATCTTAGTAGCATCAACAATTCAACTCTTTTGTGGAAAATCATATGACAGTATTCAACTAATCACTGGGTATTTGTTCAATGGCTCCTATGTGCCTAGAATGTTCTGGTGCATTATGGGACATTAAAGAATAATAGGACATCATTATGATTCTCTCTCTATCTATATTTGGTTAAGAGGGTGAGATTAACTAAGGGAGAAAATCAAAAATAACCGCTAATATACTAGTGGATTTATCAAATTTACAGATGTCAGAAAACTTGGAGGAATTCATTAACACATTCAATAAACAAACATTTATCAAGTACTAGTTACATTCAGGGCACCATACTAGGTCCTGAGGACATAAAGACAAAATGAAATATAGTCCCTGCTCCCCAGAAGCTTACATTTTAGGAGCACAAAGAGATTTGAGAAGAGCGAGAACACTGACATCTAGGAACACCAAGAAAGTACTCCTGTATTAGGTGGTAACTGAGATGCCTGTTCACAGTAGCATTCTTTTGGGAATATACTGGTGCTTGGCTTTACACCTACTGAAGGAAGGTTAGGTGTTTAGGAGATAGAGGTAGGAAGGAAGTATATTAAAGGTGGAGGGTACAAACTGTGGGTAAGCATAGAAGTAGGAAATTGAATGACCTACATCAAGTAGGTCAGTAAAGTGTAAGAAGAAGAATCATAAGAAATCAAATCTAGAAATGGTCAGGTACAGTGGTATAAACATGTAATGCCAGCTGCTGGGTCAGGAGGTCTCTTGCGGATGTTTTGAACAATGGAATTGTGAGTTGCAGTAGGCTAAGATGATTGGGTGTCTTCACTAAGTGCAGCATTAATATGGTGAGCCCAGGGAATGAGGGCCTTCATGTTGCCTAAGGAGGAATGAATTAACCTAAGTTGGAAAACAACAGGTTAAAGTATCCATAAACAGTCCCTGAATTTTAAGACTTGTAGAGATATGAAGAGCCAGTATTAAGAAAAAATAAGTCTGAGAAAAGGAAAATGACTAATGCTTGGGGGGATGTGGAAAATAGGTATGAGAATAAATTATTGGTGGAGTTGTGAATTGGTCCAACCATTCTGGAGAACAATTTGGAACTGGGCCCAAAGGACTATAAAACTGTGCCTACCCTTTGATTCAGTAATACTACTACTAGGTCTGTATCACAAAGACATAAAAGAAAAAGAAAAAGGACCCATATGTACAAAAATATTTATAACAGCTCTTTTTGTGGTGGCAAAAAATTGGAAATTGGAGGCAGACCCAAGATGTCAGCATAGAAAAAGGAAAATTCCATGAGCTCCCCTCACAACCACCTCAAATAACTATAAAACATAACTCTAAACACATTTTAGAGCTATAGAACCAACAAAGTGACAGAGAGAAATCTCCTGCTGAAGCAGCCCAGCAGGCCAGCAGGAAGGGGTTATCACAGCATGCTAGGAGCCAAGCCCAACCCAAGTGAGCTGTGGTTTTAGCTTCAGGATGTCCCTGACCAGCAGCAGCCAGAGTAGTCTTCAGGAGAGTGTAGCATTAGCAGCTGTGGTGGTTTCCAGACTCATCAACCCATAAATGCCAAAGAGCAAGTAAAAGGTCAGTGTGGAACTCTGTTGAAACTGGGGGGGGGGTAAATGGAGGAGGGTGGTCCAGCTGCTGCCCCTGGGGCAAGAGGTCGTGGAGGCACGGTGGCTGTGCAGCAATGTGCAGCACTTCAAGAGCTCCTGGCCTGCAGATCAAGGCGGGGTACCAAGTGACCATTCAGAGGGTAATTACTCTTGCTATAACCTGCCTGGATCTGGATCACTGTCTTGGATGGAAGTCTTGGGGAGTGTGGCCAGTGGGCCAGAAATCATAAGGGCTGTAGAGAGGGCACCCAACTAATAGCTCTGGCTGCTGTGAAAATCACAGTGATTTGGGACAAAGCTCTCCTTTCTGGAAGAAGAGTTCTACCACGGCAAAGAGCTCAAAAGTCAAGTAATTGAGTGGCAACATGAGCAAGCAGAGGAAGGAAAGCAAACACAGCAATCAAACATTAGATTAATTTTTTGGGGACAAAAAGGATCTAAGCATGGAACAGGAGGAGGACAATGAAGTTAGAGATCCTGCATCAAAAGCTTCCAAGAAAAAATATTAATTAGTTACAGGCCATGGAGGAGCTCAAGAAGGTTTTAAAAATCAAGTAAGAGAAGTGGAGGAAAAATTGAGAAGAGAAATGAGAATGATGCAAGAAAATCATGAAAAGATAGTCAACAACCCATCTAGAGAAAATAACAGCTTAAAAAACTCAAATGGCAAAAGAGGCCCAAAAGTCAATGAGGAGAAGAATGCCTTAAAAAGCCAAATTTGGAAGATGGAAAAGGAATTTCAAAAGCTCACTGAAGAGAATAATTTCTTCAGAATTAGATTGGAGCAAATGAATGTGAATGACTTTATGACAAATCAAGATACTATTAAAAAGATAGAAACAAATGAAAAAAAAATAGAGGGCAATGTGAAATATCTCATTGAGAAAACCACTGACCTGGAAAATAGAACCAGGAAAGACAGTTTAAAAATTATTCGACTACCTGAGAGCCATGATCAAAAAAAGAACCTAGAAAGCATCCTTCAAGTAATTCTCAAGGAAAATAGCCCTGATATTTGAGAATCAGAGAGCAAAATAGAAATTTAAAGAATTCGCTGTCTCTTGAAAAAGATCCTAAAAAGAAAACTCCTAGGAATGTTATAGCCAAATTTCAGAGTTCCCAGGTCAAGGAGAAAATATTACAAGCAGCCAAGAAGAAACAATTTTAATATTGTGGAAACACAATCAGGATAACATAAGATCTAGCAGCTTCTACATTAAGGGATTGAAGGGCTTGGAATATGATATTCCAGAGGTCAAAGGAGGTAGGATTAAAACCAAGAATCACCTACTCATCAAAACTGAGTATAATGCTTCAGGAGAAAATATGGTCATTCAATGAAATAGAGGACTTTCAAGCATTCTTGAAGAAAAAAACCAGAGTTGAATAATAAATTTGATGTTCAAAACAAGAAGCAAGAAAAGCATGAGAAGGTAAACAGGAAAAAAATCATAAAGAACTTATTAAAGTTAAACTATTTACATTCCTACCCAGAAAAATGATAATTTTAACTTATGAATCTTTTCTAAGTATGAGAATAGTTGAAGGGAATATGAATATATATATATATATATATATATATATATATATATATATATATATATATATGCAGGAGAGAGAGGGAGGCAGAGCAAATATGAAACTCAAGGGACTGTGGAATTGATTGTTGTAAACTAAAAGTAAATAAATCAATTTAATTAAAAAAAGAAAATATGTAAAAAAAATTTCTCAAAAGAAAAAACATAGAAATAGGTAGAAGATGAAAGGCATATTAAATAGAGAAATGACAGAAGGAAGGGCTGAGAGACAAATTTCAGAGTCAAGTAGTCAGTCATAGACTCAACGTGGCTGAAAATGGGGATGGAGTAGAATAAGCATATTATTTTAAAGGCTTGGGACAGATTGGGCTAGGGAAGTCTAAATAGGTCCCCATCAGCATCTCTTCTCAATAGATTCCATGTGTTCAGGGCTTAAGATTATTTTGGCAGCTGTATGGAGAATGGATTAGAGAGGAGGAGAGAATGAAAACTAGACATGTCATTAGGAGACTATTAGAATCATATGGGCTAAAGGAAAGGAGGCCCAGTGGGTAGTGGTCCTGTGAATAGAGATAAGTGGATAGGTTTAAGAAATCTTATGAAGTTAGAAGGAGCCAATCTTGGCATCTGATTTTATTATGGGGTGATGAAAAATGAAGAGTTAAGAATGAATCCAAGGTTTTGAACCTAAGAGCCTAGAAGGGTATCCTTAGCAGAAATAGGGATGTTTTAAGGTAGGGCAGATGTACAGGGAGAAATTCATGAGTATTATTTTAGGCACATTGGAGTTTGGATACCTCTGAGATGTCTTGGTGGAGCTATCTATGAGGTGCAATATGGGACTGGAAGTTGGGAAGGATATTAGGGACACCTAAATTTAAGGAGTGTATGGTGCAAAAGAGGAGAGATCTATTCTCAGAGTGACACTGCCCTGCACCGATGGAAGCTATTGAGAAGAGATACTGATGGAGACCTGCTTAGAATTCCCTGTCCCAATCTGTTCCTAGCCCTTAAAATTATATGCTTGTTCTACCCCCACCCTCCAACTTCCATTCCAGTCATGCTGTGTTTATGATTGACCACTTGACTTTGAAATTTGTCTCTCAGCCCTTGACTTTGTTGACCAATAAGCAACTCTGGTAAAACAGCTCTTAGCAATACCTCATTTATCTTCTTCATTTTTGACTTTTGTTTTAATTCTTTAGCCCCAGGGCACATCCCTGACACCAGCTCACAGCTCTCTCTGTACCCCAGGTCACTGGAGTACAGCTCTTGTAAAAGACATGCAAAATATTCACTAAAGTTGAGAAGAGAGTCCTCTTTAACCACACTAGGATCATGCTTAAAAATAAAAAAGCAACCTATAATAAATTCAACATGTTGCTTTCAAAGCTATCTTGTGTCTTTTCCCTTCTAAACTTCCTTGAGCTACCTCTATGCATTTTTAAAAAGTGCTTCAATGACCTTTTAATTTCCTTCCTTCCTTCCTTCCTTCCTTCCTTCCTTCCTTCCTTCCTTCCTTCCTTCCTTCCTCCCTTCCTCCCTCTCTTCCTTTCCTTCCTTCCTTCCTTCCTTCCTTCCTTCCTTCCTTCCTTCCTTCCTTCCTTCCTTCCTTCCTTCCTTCCTTCCTTCCTTCCTTTCTTTCTGTCTTTCTATACTATGAATAGTTCCAGTCTTTCTCTTCCCCTAAATAAAAAAGGAAAATCTTCATAGGAAGTAAGCATCACCAAGAAAAACAAGTTCATACATTTGTCATGTTCAAAAATCTATGTCTCATTTACACCTTGAGTTCATCACCCCTCTATCTGGAAGTGGGTGACATGCTTTATCATAGGTCTTCTGGGGTTGTGGTGAGTCATTTATCAATCAGTTCTTGTCTCTTCAAGTTGTTTTTATTTACAGTGTTTTTGCTAGTCTATTAATTGCACTGGTTCTGCTTACTTAATTTTGTAGTAGTTTATAGAAATCACCCCAGGTTTTGCTGAAACCACCCCTTTCCTAATTTATTAAGTACAATAATATTCAATGACATTCTTATACCATAATTTGTTCAGCCATTCCCCAATTGATTTGTACCTCTTTTGTTTCCACCTCTTTTATACAATAAGAAAAGTTTTTATAATTTTCTTTACACTAAACTCTTTTTTTCTTCAATTTCTTTGGTGGGTGGGTAGGGGGATGATAGAGGCCTAGTAGTGCTATCCCTGGATGAAAGAGTATGCACAGTTTGGCAACTTTTGGGTTAGAGCTCCAAATTGCTTTCCAGAATGGTTGGACCAATTGACAGCATGCACTGCAGTGCAGCAGGGTAACCTTCTTTTTGGATAGCATTTATAGAGAGATTTAATATTTGCCAAGTGTTTTATGCATATTATAATTTTATTTTGGTAACAACCCTGGGAAATAGGTACTATTTTTTATCTCTGTTGTACAGATGAAGAAACCCAGGCAGACAGCAACTAAATGACTTGCCCAGAGTGACACTGTCAGTAGATGTATGAGGCTAGATTTTTTTTCTGTTTTTTTGGAGGGGGGATGGCAGGGCAACTGGGGTTAAGTGACTTGCCCAAGGTCACATGGCTAGTTTTGTGGTGAGTGTCTGACACCAGATTTGAACTCAGGTCCTCCTGACTCCAGGGCTGGTGCTCTATTCACTGTGCCACCTAGCTGCCCCTTGAGGCTAGATTTGAACTTGAGTTTTCTGCTTTCAGGTCCTGTGCTCTATTCACTGTGCCACCTAGCTGCCTTTGTTCTACAAATTCAAACAATTGCCTTTTTTTTTAAATTTTTGCCAACATGATGGATATGAGGTCAAACCTCAGAGTTCTTTTCATCTGCATTTATCTAATTAGAGATTTAGAGCATTTTTATGGCCATTGATAGCTTAG
The DNA here is from genome assembly GCA_028646575.1 of Pseudocheirus occidentalis. NCBI lineage: Eukaryota > Metazoa > Chordata > Mammalia > Diprotodontia > Pseudocheiridae > Pseudocheirus > Pseudocheirus occidentalis. The sequence goes on from JAQQSW010009498.1 coordinate 11,495, forward strand.
GTTTCTTCCTCTGAAAAATGTCTATTCATTATATTTAATCACTCATCTATTGTGAGATGCCCATCATTCTTAAATGACTGAATCAATTCTTTACATATTTTGGATATCAAAATTTTTTCACTGAAATATCTTGCAGAGATTTCTTCCCCCTCCCCCATTAACTACCCTTCTCATTTTAAGTATATTGATTTTTGTTTGTGCAAAGCCTTTTTAATTTTATGTAACCAACATTTTCAATATTATCTTCTGTGATCCTCTGTATCATTTGTCCATTCAGGAATTCTTCCCTTGCCCATACTTAGAAAAAGTTGGGGTTTTTTTGGTTTATTATGTTACCTTTTAGATCTATGTCACATATCTACTTGGAACTTCTTATGGTATTTGTTGTGAGATAATGGCCTTCTTTGAACCTAATTTCTTCCACACTACTTTCTAGTTTGCCTGGTAGTTTTTTTTTTGTTGAATGTGTTAGTTTGTTAACACGTGTTAACACATTTGTTAAATGTGTCAGTCCCAAAGTTGAGGTCTTTGGTTTTATTGAGAATTATGCTGTTATGTATATTTGCTTCTTTTCTATTGTATGCCTAGTCTATTGATGTGGTCCATTGTTGAATATTTCTTGTGCTTGTTTCTTATTAATACCCTCATTGAGGATGACCTTCATTTGTTTAAAGGTGATTCTCATAAAGATTTTATATAGATAGGAGAGCAAAGTCGTGTAGGTTGGTAGTTATTGATATTATCTCAGTGACTTTCTTTTAGCTCCTTCTCTATGAGTTTTTATGACTTTATTGTCTCTTGATCCTCTTGTCTGTCTGATCCATTTCCCCCAGTCTCACATTTTCATCCTTGTCATGTACAATAACTGTGGATGTTGTTTAAGTAATATCTTGGGTGTTCTTTTCTATTTTCTCACTCATTGGTCTCATTTGGTCACATGGGTTCAATTACCTTCTCTATTCAGATGATAATCTGGTTCTATTTCTCCAGCCCTTTTCTCTCTCCCAAGCTCCAGTCTCAATTACACATTTAGATATAAATTGTTAGAATTTATAACTGGATGCTCAATAGACTTCTCAGGCCCAAAGGCATGTCTAAAACAGAACTTGTCTTTCCCCATAAATCTTCTTCTCTTCTGGACTTTTCTATTACAGTTGATGGGAATACCATTCTTTTTTATTTTTAAAAGTATTTTATTTTATTTTTTTCTTGTTTACATCGTTTATTTTCATGACATTTTTGAATTACAAATTTTCTCCCCATCTTGCCCCTGCCCCAACCCTAAAACAGCAATCCCACTGTAAAGCCCCTCCCTTGCTCTGCTCTCTTACTTTCTGATAGGGCAGGAAGGGTCTCCCTATCCCAGCCCCTGTGTATCTTAATTCCTAGTTGCAGGTCTTTCAGAACTTAAAATTCTAGATTCTTTCGATTCCCCCCTTGTCCCCAACCCCCACTGGAAGGACAATCAATTCAATACAGGCTGTGGATGTGTGATTATACAGGACATCTTCATAGTGGACATATTGTGACAGTGATCATCTGTCTCTCCTTCCTCTCCTTCCCCCCCATTTTGTTCTCTGTCCCTTTACTGAAGTGTGTGCTTCCAGCATCCCTCCCCCAGACCCTGCCCTCCCCTCTCTCCTCCCCTCTCTCATCCCCATGCCCTCTACTCTCCTGTGTGGCATGATGCCCAGTTTAAAGTTTATGCCATTTCTTCCCTAAGCC
>JAQQSW010009499.1:0-13219 GCA_028646575.1 Pseudocheirus occidentalis
ATATTTTAGAATCAGAGGGCAAAATAGAACTTGAAAGAATTCACCGATCACCTCTTCAAAAAGATCCCCAAAAGAAAACTCCTAGAAATGTTATTGCCAGGTTTCAGAATACCCAGTTAAAGAAGAAAATATTACAGGCTGCCAAGAGAAAACCATTTTAATACTGCGGAAACACTATCAGGATAACCCAGGATCTGGCAGCTTCTACTCTGAGGGATCGAAGGGCCTGGAATACAATATTTCGAAGATTAAAGGAGCTGGAATTAAAACCAAAATTGAGCATATTGTTCCAGGGGAAAATATGGTCATTCAATGAGGTGGAGGACTTTCAAGCATTCTTGCTGAAAAAAACCTGATCTGAACAGAAAATTTGACAATCAAACACAAGAAGCACGAGAAGGTAAAAATGGGAAAGAAATTTAAAAAAAGAAGTAAATTGTAAGCTCCTTGAGGAGAGGAGCCATGCATTTATTGAATCTGTTTATCCACTGCACAACATACCCCCAGAATTAACCCTTTAAAAATGTCTGGTGAATTGTATTAAACTGAATAGAACGATTGTGCGTGAGAATTGCTGTTCAAATAATTTGATTTCTGGTATTGAATGATAATGATATGTAGATCAAATATCACCCAATATGTTAATGTTAATGATATGTAAATCAAATATAATCAGAAAGCAAATTTGTGTGAATGCGCAGAAGGGAAAAATATAGATATATGCCCCCACACACGTGTAAATATACATACATATATGTACACACATAGATTTTTTCCTCTCTTCTATATGCTCACACAAATTAGCTTTATGGTAATAGCCACATATGTGGAAATATGAAAGAAAAATGAGTCTGACATAATATTGTGAATTGGGTTTGTTTTACTTTCTAAAAAACAATGTGAGATCATAAGGGAATCATTTTCAAATCTGGCAAAATCTCAGAATGGCTCTTGCCACTTGAGCATAAAGGCTGGGGGAGGGGAGCTTTTCCCCAAACTCCTGGACACCGACAATGCTAAGGCTGGCTTTCACTTTGCCATCCTTGGGGTAACAGACCAGCCACTGCAATGAGAGACCAGCCCTCAGGGTCAGCGCTCCCAGGACCACCTCCCAATTCCACCTGCACCTGGTTCAATATTCAGCAATGAGTGTCTTTTACTAGCAGCTGGGGCATCCACTTGGGATGCTGGGCTCTGTCCTAGCCCACTGTCCCTGTACATACACGTACACAGAGTCAGAACTCACTTTGGTTTGTGGGTCTCTCAATGCTGCGCCTTTTGCATAACCTATACATTCGTGGGCTTTGTGTGTTTTCACCCATTTCCCTGGTTTTGTTTTCTCGAGATGAACTTGTCTTTGTCTTTCTTGCTGCCTTGGTATTATAGGAAGCAAGTGGGGAAAGGGGATGGGTTTTAGAATGCTGACATGTGCGTTCAAACACCCGGTTAGCCCTTTTCTATCTGTGTGACCTTGGGCAAGTCAGTGTTTTCTCTGGGACTCAGTTTCCCCATGTGCAAATGGGAGTGACATTGAAGGTCCCTTTCTTATCTTAACCTAGGATAATTTCATACCACGTGGGCTATTCTTGGAGGCGGTAGAGGGAACTTTCACCATAGAAACTCTGTCTTACTACCGAAAAATTAGTGCCTTCCAGTCTTGGGGAGCTGACTGGGGCACTGAGGTCACGATCATGCAGCCAGTGGTGTCAGAGACAGGTCTCCCCAACTCCAAGGCTGCTCCTCTCTCCACTCTCTGCCCCACTCTCTTTCAGAGCCTTCAGTTAATGAAAGCTAGAGAAGACTAAGGGTAAGAAGGTCAGGGGAGATGAGTTTAGGCAGCTGCTGTTCCCAGCTCGACTGGAGTTGGATCAGAAACTCTCCGGAGAGCTGCTTGTTAAATTTCAGGGTGAGCATGTACACATCTGAAGTCCATAAATACTATGAAATGCTGCAAAACTACCCATGGGCACTAGATGGCACCCTAATGCACAGAGGGCTAGGCTGGAGTGAGGAAGACTCATCTTTGTTGGTTCAAATCCAGCCTCAGATAAGATTTTTTTTTTCCATGGTAAAAGTAGGAAGAGAGAAATCCAGGAGCCCAATCTCCTTTCCCAAGGAGACTAGGAAAGGTGAGAAACATTCTCATTTGATTTACATATCAGACAGGTTGCAAAAACAGACAGAAACCTAGCAACATCTAATGAGCTTGACCCACCGTGCATCAGTGCTAATGAGATTTATAAAACTGTGCTGAGTGGGGGAAAAGATCACAAAATTGAGATGAACTTTGGCTCCACTTGGTCAGGTCACCTGGTGTCATGATCCCTGATAAGGATTTCCTGATGGGCCTATGGGCTCCTTTCCCATGATACCTTGAGCAGGACATGTTTGTTCAGATGAAGGGAAGGGGAAGTCTCTGCTCCTTCCTCTGATTTTATGATCTTTCTCCCTCTTTCCTTAGTAGATAAAACCCATAGTTCTCTGCTGCCTCCCCGACTGAGAGAGAGGATTTGGCAGCACATGTGCGCGTGCATGTGCATATGCACATGCATGCATGTATTCATGTGAAATATGCATACACACATGCATGTACAACATATCAATGTATACATACACACATGCACTCATACATACATATATATATATATATATATACACATACATACATACACACCTCCATGCCCTTGTTAAGTGCATTTCATCTCTGTATTTAAAGTCTTGGTCCAGAAATCCGATCCCCTTATCAGATCCCATGTTCTTAACCAGCTGTTTACTTCCCACACCTGTCTTTCTTTGAGAGATTCTTGCCTTTGTTCATCTCCAGTCATGGAAACCTTGCCTGTACCCCTAAAGCACGCAGTTTCTTAGCCCAATTGGCTACCCTCAGCAGTGGTCTCCAGATGTCTCTGACTGTATGGCCTGTGGGCATAAGTCTGCACCCCAAGAGCCAATAGGAAGCGTGGAGTTTGATGAGGCTTGGGGAGTTAGTTCTCTGCCCCTTTCTGGAGATACATAGCAGAGCTCACTATTGCTATCACTAGACTGGCAAAAAAAAAAAAAAGAAAGCAAAGGAAGCTGAGGAGGGAATCCAGGTATCTGGGGATCCAGCTCACCCTTCCTTGGAAGACAAGCAGCTGCCTCCTCCAAGGCTCCAACTCCACCTTCTTCTGGAAGAGCATCATCACTGGTCCTAAGTTTCAAGTATTCAGAGGTGCTTCTCCCTTTTCCTTTGGGCTCCACCTGTAGAATCTCCACAGGGCGGATCCTACTTAGACTCTTCGGGTCTTTTGTTTTTAATTTCTAGGATCCCAGATGTGGAAGGGACATGAAATCATCTTAGTTTAACTCTATCATTTTACAGAAGGGGAAATTGAGGCACATACAGGGGTGAAATGTCCAAGGTCATATGGATAGGAAAGTGACAAAGCTGGGATTTGAACCTGGGTTCAAGTCCAGAGTTGTTGTGGTTCTCAGTCCTCTTCCTCCTTATCTTCCTTCTCCTCATTTTCTCTCTTTCACTTGGGAAAGAAATTACCCTTGCTAGCCTTGACCACAGAGGGCAGAATGAAGAATCACAAGAGGAAGGCACAAAATAGCCAATTTAGGCTTAATGTTGGGGTGGGGGTGGGGTGGAGAAGAGAAATTCCTCTCTGCTGGAGCTCTCCAGAAATGGAATGATTCGAGAAGCTGGTCTTCGGGCAACGCTCAAAAGTTCTCAAAGTGATTTTCAAATATTCTCTCATTTGGCCTTCATGGCAAACCTGTGAGATGTCTTTTATTATCCTCAAGGAAAGGAAGGTTCACAGGAGGGCAGTGGACTAGTCTAGGGTCACCTTGCTAGTAAGTGACCTGAGGCAGGATTCAAACTTAGGTCTTCCAAGTTCCATGTTGAGTACTCTGGACACTGGGCCACTTCCCTCCAATGAGATGGTGAAATCTCCCTACCTTAAACAATGATTTGATGCCCATTTCTTAGGCACATTGAAGAAAGGGTTGTTTTTCAGAGATGGATTGGAAGAGATGGCACTTGAGTTTTCTCCAGCTCATAAGAGAGTCTTCAAAAGTGAAGGGGAGCCATTGCATTGAGGAGAGAGAGAGAGAGGGAGAGAGAGAGAGAGAGAGAGAGAGAGAGAGAGAGAGAGAGAGAGAGAGAGAGAGAGAAGGCTATTTGGAAAATACTGTTAAGAGAGAATGCCAGTTAGGTCTGTGCTGCTAAAAGAAACATCGTGCATAGAGTAGGTGCCAGGTAAGTTATTATGAGAAAATATTAATCCATAAGTGACCATTCCCTGAACAAAATGATCACTTGGGGAGAGCAGCTCTGTTGAGCCCAGGGAGGGAGTTGTGCAGAATGAAAACAGGGAGCATTATCCAAAGGAAATCACCCTCCTAATTGACTGCCCTCTGAATAAAGGGAGGGATTCGATTGGCCTGACAAACTCGATTCAGCTTGGCTTCAGTCAATAAGCCTGAGCTGGACTTGATAAAACCACAAAGGCATCGTTGTTTCCCTGTTTCCTGGGCCTGGACAACTGGATTTTAATTAAATAGAAATAAGAAGAGCCAGGGTTGACCTGCTGGGGGGTGGGGGGGAACTGGCCAGGTTTGGGGGGGAGGAGAAGAGGGAGGGTAATTCATGTTTTCATTCACCCTGCTTTCTAGGACACATCCTCCCAGCTGCTGCGTGTTGTTCATTAGCAGTTACCAACAATTTGAAAGAACTAGCTTTTGGACATTTTGCCAGCACCATCTAAATGCCATCTTTATTATTTTATTGTTTTGGACTACTAAATATTTCTCACTATAACTTAGGTGAGATAGAAAGTCTAAATTTCCCTATGGGGCCCTGGATCATATGTTGTCATGGAGAGAAGGCTAGATTTGGGGTCAGAGGACCCGAGTTCAAAACTCAACTTTCTCCTTTATTCCTTGTATGATTTTGGACAAATCATCAAACTTCTCTGGGCCTCAGTTTCCTCAACTGTCAAATGAGGAGTTGGATGGGATGACCACTGGGGTCTCTTCCGGTTTCAGATCCAGAATCCTCTGATCCTTTCAGCTGAAAATCTGTGAGGCCAAGGGAATTTTCCAAGGTCAAATGACTAGAAGCAGTTAGTCCCAGATTTGTATGTGGGCCCTTTGATTACATCTCCAGGGCTTTATCTATTTTTCGAGTCTGTCCCTCAGTTGTGCCAACCTACATGTTCAAGGGAGAAACGAAACTCTACTCATTAAGGGACAAAAGGCATTGGAAATCAGTCTTCTCTAGCTATGTCTTTCTTCTCCTCAAATGTAACGCAAACGTTAAGAGTAGTCATAAATTTCCCCCCTCTTCAGCATCTCTGGGTCCCAGTCACCAATCCTTAAACCTGAATGCTTCTTTGATGAACTAGATGCCAGTGGTGGAGGAAGGGGAGGGTGTCCAGAAATGTACTCTCTATGGAAGTGTCATTGCCTGAACATTCAGATCCAAGGGAACAATGCCCCCATCAGCACCTCTCTTCTTGTTTAAGAGCAGACCTTTCATGTTCACACTAAAACGTAAGCCCCAAGTGAGTAGGGATCATCTCATTCTTTGTACTTGTGTGCTTAATGCTTGTTGAATGGCTGAGACTCAAAATGCTAAAGCCTAGTTCCGAATCACAAACCAATATACAACAGATGACCTCTGGAGTCCCTTCCAGTTCTGAGATTTGTAACTCTGCTAGAGCAGAGGGAACTCATTTAGACTATATGGTTTTGGAGTTAGTGCCAACTCCCACCATGGACAGAAGAAGTCCTCATGCACAGGCAGGAAAGAAGGCGACCTCAAATTGCATCTTTAGTTATCTGTAGAAATGCAAAGGTATATATAGCAGCATGGCTTGGTCTGTTGATCTCTTCAGAGAAGCAGCCTCACGTATTGGGTAGTCAGGAAGTCTGGAGTTGAGGAGTCCTGTCTCTGACACATACTGCTTGTGTGACCTGGGCAAGGACTTAACCTCGCTGTGTCCCCAGGCAGCTCTCTAAAATTCTAAATTGCAGAACAGCATCGAGCTTCATAGGTAGAGGGAGACTCCTCATCATAGGTTCCCTAGGTCATCCCAGGTGAACTTGGAGTCAGTCCCTAAAGGAAAGTCTGGTGGTGCTGCATGAATCACGGAAGGAGATGGGAGTTTGGATCAGCACTGAGATTTAGGAGAAGGGAGCAGAGATGGAGACAAACAAGGCAGGGAGAAGAGGCAAGGGGCTCACAGGAGTCGCCAGAGCTTGATGATGCCGGAGAGGCGAGCATCCTGCCCTGTCCTGTGATTGCCAGCCCCTGAACCTCCAGAGACTGCTATGAGCAGACTTCTTATGTGGTTGAAATTGAGCTGAAATTCTGTCTTGCTTCTGAGGTTCAGAGTCCCTCACTCTTCAGTGCCAAATCCATCCCATCTGATCTCTGAACTTCCCTGATGATTGTTTTGCTGTTTTTGTCCATAAATGTATATGCTTGCCATATATTGTCTTTATCATTGGGTAAAATGGAAGCTATGTTGGCTGAAAGAAAGCTAACCATCACCTTCTGTTTCATCTCCTGCCAGCCCAGGACATGTGGCTTTGACCCCAAACCCTTCCCAAAAGAGAGCTGTAGTCCCAAACTGCAAATATCCAATTGTAATAGATACAATTCTAGACCAACATCTCACAGAAATGGGATTGTGAAGAGTGCCCAGCCTCGGCCCTTGCCCTGACCCTACCAAAGTGAGATGAGGCCAACGGCAGATGTATCTATGTAATGTTTGCTCCATGTGCTGCCCTGTGTCGTGGTGACACGGCCATGCTGAATTTCAGCAAGGAAACTACTAGGAGACAGCCTTTCTCCATCTTTGCTCCTTTCTACTTGTGCAGGCCAAGAATTGCACTTAATTATCAACATTGTTGTAGGCTGAAGGCTTCAGAGGGGAAAGGACTTTAGAGGTCTCCTAGTCCAGCCTCCTCACCTTAGGACAAGAAACCAAGACCCAGGAGAGTCAACATGATTTCTTTGTTTCTGCTCATCCTGGAGCCATATTCCCAATGATCCAGGCTTGAAAAGTGAATCCTTGTATCCTGGATTTAGAGCTAGAAGAGCGTCACAGGTCACCTAGTCCAAGCCCATGTCTTCCCCATCTGCTTTACAGAGGAGTAATCTGTGCCCCAGAGAAGAGTCGAGTCACTTGTCCAGGGTCACACAGATAGTAAATACTAGAGCTGAGACTTGAACCCAGGTCCTTTGACTCCAAAGACTAGCATACTTTCTACTGGCTCCCACTGCCTTGTGATCATGCTTTTCAGATCTGTCTTTGGGATGCTCCAAATACCCTAATTCCTTCCTACACTTTGGAGAATGAAGGCAGGAGGAAAGCAGCTGGATTTAGTGAGGAAGGTCAGGAAACCTGGGTTCAAATGCTGCCTTCAGTACTAACCTACTGTGTGGTCATGGGCAAGTCACTGAACTTCACTTGACCTCTGAGAACGTTGGTTTTCTCATCCATAAAACAGCACACTTTGCACACTGGAAAGCACTCTTCTAAGTTCTGCATAGATCTCTGCTTTCTTCATCTGTATGTTCCCCTCAGTGTCACCCGGGTGGCCAACCCCTGTCTGCTCATCTTCCCAGTCCTTAGCACCAGGGGTCTGCCCGACATGCTGGATGCCTTCCTCTATTTCCCCTGAGAAGATACCCGAGCTGCCTTCTAGCTGGCTGGCTGCCTTCCTTCATCCTCACCATGGGAGCAGCTCATCCCTATTCCCATCATGCCTTGCTTTGATGACACCCTTTTTTCTGGCCCTTCTTTACAGTTCATGATGTGATGGGTGTTATCTCCTGCACATACTGCTCACTTCTCCATTGCTCTCTGGTGCTATTCATTTTTAATTCTTCAAATTCACAGTGGTCTATGCCGTACAACCGTATAAAAATAGCAGGAGAATATTGGCTCTTTCTGAGAAAATTAAACAAATACAGATTCTCCTTATATAGAGTACTTTCAGTTACTGACTATGAAACTCCTCTTATGTGTAGTGGGTGACATTTCCTGTAAGTTAGCTTGAGCCCTGTGCTGCTAGCATCCTCTGTGTCTGGAGTTCCCTGCCTCTGCTGAATAGGAACTTTCAACACCCTTCAACAAGGAGGCAGCCTGTCTCAGAAAGGAGATAAATGGCAGATCTGCTTGAGAAGCTTAAGGCTCCTAATCTATGCTTACCTTGGCTGCAAATGTGGGAGGTTGCCCAGTGAAAGTCTGATGAGCAAATATGGCAGATGACCAGCCGGCTAATGGCAGGTCCCTTAATAATCCTTAATTGAATGCAAGTGTTAATGACTGAAGGAGAGAAAGGTTTTCGAGAGAAAGGTTTTCGAGCAGCACAGTCACAATTCTTAAAGTGAGTCCTGAGAGGTTTCTGTTGATGGGAATAGGACTGCTCACCCCACATTCCTCCCCTCCATGTACTCTTTTTTTTTTTGTTTTTTTTTGTTTTTTGTTTTTGCTTTTTGGAGGGCAGTTGGGGTTAAGTGACTTGCCCAAGGTCACACAGCTAGTTTTTTGTGTTAAGTGTCTCAGGCTGGATTTGAACTCAGGTACTCCTGATTCCAGGGCCGGTGCTCTATTCACTGCGCCACCTAGCCGCCCCTCCTCCATGTACTCTTTAGCCCAGCCAAGCTGTCCTTGCTCTTCCTTGCCTACAATGCCCTGCCTCTCATCTCCAAGCCTTTTCACTAACTCAGGCCTCATGCCTGGAGCACACTCCCTGTTTCTTCACTTCCATCTCTTAGAAGCCACAACTTCCTTTTGGGGTCACTCAGGTGAGTCTCCTTCTACAAAAGCCCTTTTCTGATCTACCCCCCTCCCTGGCCAAGGTGGCCCCGATTCTTGTATCTTTTATACCGTCATTCGTACATATGTATCATCTTGATGGGTATAATGTCAGCTTGTTAAGAGCAAACACGCTTCATTTTTAGCTTTGCAGGTGCTCAAGGGTTCTTAAATACAAATGGAAGACTCCCAGTTGTAGGGTGTACTCATCTGCATTGTAGAGGGCATTCCTTATGGTGAGGATAGTCTTCAGATTCTAGAACTGAGCTTGGCACACATCAGGGGTATTAACTGATCGATTACTCTGACTTTCCATTTTGGGGAAATGTCATAGAATTAGTTAAAAAAACCATAAAAATGTCCCCGCAGATTTCGTTAAAATGAATGTGTGTGTGTGAGTTCGTGCGTGCATGTGCAGACTGCAGAGCTATACTTGGATGATTCAACCTGTTTTATGAGAATGTTTTGAATTTGATGACATATGAGGATTGGTCAAAGGAACTGGAAAAGGTTCACCTTAGGAAGACTGAGGGGCAGAAGGCAGAGATAGAAGAGGCGGATCCAAGTCTCATGGAAGAGAGATTGCATTTGTTCTTCTGGGTGGGGAACCTGTGGCCTTGAGGCCACATGGAGCCCTCTAGGTCCTCAAGTGCATCCCTTTGACTGAATCCAAACTTCACAGAACAAATCCCTTTAATAAGAGGAGGCTGCAAGTCCCCCACCCCTGGCCTAAAAGGACAGAACTGAGAGCAATGGGTGGACGTTTCTGAGGGTGAAAAGTTCCTCTGGTGTCAGAAGAAATAATGAGAGTTGTCCCAAAGCAAGATAGTGAGCTCCCCCTCACTGAAGGTATCCCAGGAAAGGCTAGGGATATCCGGAGCTGGGTGTGTTGTGGTGGGGGAGGGGGCACAGAATCTTATTCAGGGATTGGTCAGGACTGGATGAAGCCTGAGTTAATCTGCCTCTGAGCTTTTGGGATTTTTGTTCCTTTTCTTCTTATAAAATATTCATTCATTAATTTAAAATAAAAATCAGTAGAAATTCCAGGAGTGATTTGTAAGTCATTCTGCCGGACTTTGTATAAGGATGGAACAGGAAGTGCATTGCCGCTGCATGAAGGTAAAAGTCTGAAAGAGATGCCTGCGTTAGGGACTCAAAAGCCAGTATTCACTTATTACAGCACAAAGTCAGCAGAGGGCGCTCCTGTATAACTGCAGTTAGGAGGAAGGACCAGAGGTAGCAAGCCTGCCACCCCAAGCACGCCAACTAACCTCTGATTATGAAGAATGAAAGGATGGACAGAAGGAAGCAAGGATGGGTGGATGGATGGATGGATGGATGGATGGATGGATGGATGGATGGATGGATGGATGGATGGATGGATGAACATTTTGATTAGAGAATCCTAGTTGATTTTCCTAAATAATAAAAGAAATGGTATCTCTTAGATATGTCCTTCCTGGTATTTTCATCAAGCTAACCTATTTAACTGGAGATAATTGTTAACAACTTTTATCTGCTCTATTCTCTCTGGCCTCTCAGATGGTATTTTAATTAGCAGCACATTTTATTTACCACTATTTAGGAAACCAGTTAATTGCAGGCTGTCATTATAAATGCCACCCCAAGTTCTCCCTCATTTTGTTTGTATTCACTAATTGGAGATTGGGGGGAAGGTTGGGGCTCAAAATAGGAGGTTGGGAAGAGAGAGACTGAAAGCTTAACAGGGTTTCAGAGGAAGAATAGATCCTATTTTTGAGCTTCAGGATCCACTGGAAAGAACACAGGATGTAGATCTGTGCTGTGACCTGAGATCCTCAGGTACCACGTGATCTACCAGATTTTTCTTTTGCTGTTGTTCAGCCATTTTTCAGTCATGTGCAATTCTTCAACCCCATTTGGGGTTTTCTTGGCAAAGATGCTGTAGTGGTTTGCCATCCGCTTCTCCAGCTCATTTTACAGATGAGGAAACTGAGGTAAACAGGGTTCAGTGACTTGTCCAGGATTACCAGCTAATAAGCCTCTGAGGCCAGACTTGGACTCATGAAGATTAAGTCCTCCTGACTCCATGGCTGGCGCTCTGTCCACTATGCTGCCACCAGACTTTTCTGACCTCCCATAGTTTTTAGCACTCCCTCCCTCTTACAGTCACTTTGCAGAGTCTTTGGCTTTATTCATCAACACGAAGTCCCTATACTCTCTCCCTCCTCCAGCTTGTTTTTTTCTCTGTATCTCCAGCACCTGGCATGCTGCCTGGCACACAAGTGGCAATAATTAGTCAATGTTGAATTGAATGTCTCCTCCTTTAAAATTGTTCCAAAATGTCTTTTTCATGACTTACCCTGATTTATTAAAATTGGCTAGAGGTCAATTCCTTTGTTTGTTGATTGGTTCACTTATTCCTTCATTCCTTCCTTTACTACTTAATTTGTTTATTTATTTGCTTGGTAAAAAGCTGTGCAGGTCGAATAACCGTCACCGAATTTAACTTGAGGGTCAGAAGGGGTATCACTGGATCTGGGGCAGGCAACCTGGCTTTGATCTCTGGTTAGCTTCTTACCAACTGTGGGACCTTGGACACACTCCACGACCTTCCAGGGTCCCAGTTTTCTCTTCCCTAAACCATGAGGGATGAATTGGATGACCTCTGAGGGCCCTTCTGGCTGTAAACCTAAGTGGATGCGATTAATTCCCAATAGTAATAGTTGTAAAAGCAAACGCGTACACACATATGCATATATACATGCATGCATATTTGCATGGGACTGGAACAAGCCACAAGGTCCAGCTCAGGCCACTGGCTGAGCAAACTGGGGTTGTATGAACTGACCAAAAGTGACCAAGCTGAAGGAGAAATAGGGAGACCAGAGGGAAGTGAGAAAGATGGGAGCGTAGGTGACTTTTCTTAGATGGTTTTGTTGAAGTGAACGGACACATTTGAAAATCTGACTGTCAATGGAGCTTCAGATCCTTTGTTATTTTCTTGGTTTACTAGAACACTAATTTTGATTAAAAATGACTAGATTTATAATAAAACTTGAAAAAAAACGAAAAACAACTTTGAGCTTTCTGTTTTTCCAACAACATCATTCTTCCCTCTCTCTGGGAGGTGAGATCATTTCTTATTTTTGGTTAAGGATAACAAGAAAATTCGTTCATTCATTAAAGTAATGAATGTCTTCCATTTCTGTACTCTAGTAGAGTTTTTTGAGGGAGGACGACTGTGGACCTGGGGACAGGAACACTGATTGACCTTGTACTTCTTCGCAGGATGACCCAGAGGGAAAGAGGGAGGAGAAGGGAGAGGAGCAGCTGGGATGACCACAGGAATGGATGGTGGAGAATGATGAGGGATGAGTTGCCCAGTTTCTCCTTTTGTACACTGAGGTAGAAGTAGGGGATTGGATAAAGAGCAGCAGTCAGGAGGATCTGAGGTCAAATCCTGCCTCTGATACATACTGGCTGAGTGGACCAGGACAGCGACCTGCCTCCTCAGCCCTAAGCACTGCCTCAAGACTGTATGGCAGGGTCCATCAGGATTAGTAGTGGGCGTTTTCCCTGCATGCCCAGAGTATGAGAATATTCTACCCTCACAGTTAGATTTACTTAAAAAAGAAATCTGCATATGTATATAATTTTTAAAAGTCACCAAATACAAGTCACAATCCAGTTCTGAAGAAGCCAGCTTCACAATACAAACAAAAAGTGTGATCTAATATTTAAACCAAACCTAAAACAGGGAGAAACTGAGAGAGAAGATGGGCCAGTGAGTTTCCCACAGGGCCAAGTGAGCTTTGAGCCAGACACAGCATCCAAAGGGCAGCTGTCTCTGGAGCCTGTGGGTGGGCAGGCTTGACACCTTCTCAGGGCACAGCTTTGAACTGGCCTTTCCAATTAGCATTCAGAGGTCCCCTGATAATAAATGTGTTTTTATCCTCACTTAAAAAAAACAAAAAAAACAAAAAAACAAAAAACGAAAAACCTCCTGGTGTGGGTTGGGGCTGTACTTGGAGGAGGAAGTGTGTTTCTAGTTTAGAAATGAAGGCAGCAACCTTTCCTATTCAAAGAAAGTTCCCCAATTCCCTGTTGTCCTGTGGAATGGAGTCCACAGTGGAAAGGGTGACAATGGGATTGAAGTCAGAAGGTCCAAGGTTAAAATCTCAGCTCTCCTACTCACTGACTGCGACCTCCCTCCCTCCTTTCCTTCCTCCCTCCTTCCCTTCCTTTCCTTCCCTTCCTTTCTTTCCTTCCTTCCTTCCTTCTTTCTTCCTTCCCTCCCTCCATTCCTCCCTCCCTTCCTTCATGCCTTCCTTCTTCCCTCCCTCCCTCCCTTCCTTCCTTCCTTCCTTCCTTCCTTCCCTCCTTCCTTCCTTCCTTCCTTCCTTCCTTCCTTCCTTCCT
>JAQQSW010009500.1:0-13218 GCA_028646575.1 Pseudocheirus occidentalis
AGGGGCTGGGATAGGGAGACCCTCCCTGCCCTACCATAAAGTAAGAGAGCAGAGCAGGGTAGGGGCTTTACAGTGGGATTGCTATTTTAGGGTTGGGGCAGGGGCAAGATGGAGAGAAAATTTGTAATTCAAAAAAGTAATGAAAATGAATGATGTAAACAAGAAAAAAATAAGAAAAATATTTAAAAAAATAAAAATAATAATAATAAATTTCCTATGCTGGTATAATTTTCTACCCTTGGCCAATCACCTGCACTGGGATATAGGGGCCACTCCATACACACTTGCCCCTCAGTTAGTTAGGACTCTGATTGTTCACAACTCATGGAACAGAATGTTCTACGTTTGGGAAAGTTTAAGAATCGATATACCTCTTTGACTTTCCAATATTTATTGGAAAATACATTTTCCAATTTATTGGTTAAAGAATAATTTAACTAAATTAATCCTGCTAAAGAATCCTGGTTGGTTGAAAGCATTCAACAATGGGAAGAGATAGTAAAGAGACAATTTGTAAAACCATACTAGGGAAAATTGAATCTTCTTGCAAAAAATACAAAAAGGCATATTTTTATTCAGCTATAATTAGTGCACCCTCAGTAGATAATTCAAAATCATGTCTCCCTTGGCAATGTGTCAAGATGATTTGTTGCTTTCGCCACAAATGGAAAACACATGCAAAAAAAAGTGACAGAACTTTCATAAACACCATCACATTAGCTAACAGCAAATTAGAAATATTTACCTGGTTTCTTTACATGTCTAGATTTCTATTGCATGATGGGAAAGCTACTGCCCCTACCATGTGATAGACACTGTTGAGTGTTGGGGGTACAAAGAAAGGTGACAACAGTCTCTGCCTCCAGGGACCACCAGTTCTAATGGCATAAACAACATGGAAGTAAATACATACATACAAGATGCAAAGAACATTAGAGCAATAACCTTAGAACAGCTGTCAATCCTGAGGTCTAGGAATTTTTTTGGCTTTTTAAAAATATTTTGATAACTGAATTTCAATGATTGATTTCCTTCAGAATCCGATGTATCTTTTTTAAAAACAGAAAATCATTATTCTGAGACAAGTTCCATAGACTTTACCAGGTTTCCATTTCCATCACACACACACACACACACACCTCTTGTCCTAGGGGCAAAGGTTTTAATATATTGGGGGTAGGGAAAAGTCTACCTTGGTGGTTGTGTTTCTGGGAAATTCCAGAAATGAATAAGACTAAGCTTTGAGTGTAGCCTTATCTTTTTGGTGGACAGTTGGCAAGAAGCAACTTTAAGTCTGAAATATTGCATCAAATGACATAATGCTCCTACAAGTGCTTAGGATGGAGCCTGGCACTAATTAGGTAAATGCCTATTCATTTCCTCTCCCTTCCACCTTGAAATGAGGATTGTCACAGGAAGAAATTCATGCCTTCCACAAACACAAGAGAAAATGCTCCAAATGACTTATAATTAGGGGGTGGGGGAGAGTAAGTAAAAAAATTCTGAAGTTTTGTCTTACCCATCATGTTGGCAAAGGAAACAAAAGAAAACGACAAAAGTTGAAAGGAAAAATGCCACATTAATACACCATTGCTAAAGCTGCCAATTGTTACCTCTATTTTGCAAATCAATTTGAAGCTATCCCCCAATCCAATCTAGTAAGCACTTACGTCCTAGGCATTACGTTAAGAGCTGGGCATACAGTTAATAAAAAGACAGTCTCTGCCTTCAAGGAGTTTCCAAAATAATGGAAGAGAAAACAAAATATGAAAGGAGGTAGGAAAAACATGTTTGGCATAGGGAACAGGACAGCACATGGTATCCAGGATAGGGCATCTTGTTTCATGGAGTTGAAACCAGGAACAGTAGTTGCAAAATTAAGTTACCTGAGAGTCCAGCCAGCTTCTGCTCTTTATAAAGGAAGGCATTGCAAGGAGTTCTGTACTCCACCCTCCAGCCTTCCAGTCAGAAGGGAGAGGAAGCTAAAGGAGGTGGTGTTAATCGAGGCTCGTGTTAGCAGCCTGGTTGTGAATTTACTGATGATGAACTTATCTTAGAAGAAGTCTCTTCTTCTGTGGAGTTGAAATCAGAATGGGCAGCAGATGCAAAGTGGAGTGAAATTTCTAAACAATAGGCACCCTTCGATATAGCAATACTAAGACTTGGCCAGCATCCTAAAGAGATCAAAGACTTCTTTCTGAAGTCCAGGATATACATTCATATGTATATGTGTATATATAAATTTATGTATATGTGAATTTGTATACATACATACATGTCATCTCTTTTATAATAACAAAGAAAATATAATGAAAGACTATTGTTCAATAAGAAATTATAGAGGATGCAATTTTAGAGAAACCTGGGAAGATTTGTATGAACTAATGCAGTGATGTGAGGAGAATCACAATATTGTATACAACAGTATTGTGAACTCAAACAACTTTGAAAAACATCAGTGTAATGACCAAATGTGATTCCAGGGGACTGATGATTTATGTTGCCTGCTTTCTGACTATAAGGTCATAGAATCAAGACCCAGAACAAGGCATCCATTTTTTTAACAAGGCCAATGTGGGAATTATGCTTGACTAGTTTTGTATTGTGCTTGACTATGCATATTTGCTACAATGATTTTTGTTTTTATTTTTATCTCTCCCCTCACCCAAACTAAGAGGTGGGTGTGAGGAGGAAAAAAGCATGCTTGTTATTTGAAAAAATAAAAGTTCAAGGATATGAAAGAATGGGTTTTGAATTAAAGAAAAATCCTCTAATGATTAGACCTACCCAGAAATTTAATGGGTTTCCTTGGTAGGTGGAGGCAGCTAAGTGACAGAGTAGATTGAGCCCTGAGCATGGAGTCAGAAAGGCCTGAGCTTAAATGTGACCTCAGACATTTACTGTTTGACTCTGGGCAAGTCATTTAACCTCTGTTTGTCTAATTTTTATCTACTATAAAATGGAGATTATAATAGGACCTACCACTTAGACTTGATGGGAGGATCAAGTGGGCTATTTGTAAAGCTTTAAAAAAACCCAGTGTATGGAGAGCCATTTCCAGTTGTCCTGATCCTGCCAGGTGATTTCAAAGAGAGAAAGTGAGACTGGTGACTTTGCACAATCTTCTCTCACTTAAATCCAGTTCACTTACATATCATGTCATCACCTCCCTATTGTCAAGGTCCTTTTTGAGAATGATGGACAAACAACAACAACAGTGTTTGACACTGTCCTTAATAAATTCTTGTTTACTTGAATACCAGGAAAAAGCCTGATTGTTACTTTTGACTTCAATTTGTCCAGTAACCATTTCTTAAATGCCTAGTATGTTTCAACTCCTATTCTAGGCTCTGGGAATACAAAAACAAAATGAAAGCAATCCCTGCCTTCCAGAATCATACATTCTCCTGTAAGGGACAGTAAATAGAGCATGGGGCTGTGGAATCAGGAAAAAAACTTTAAGTAGTTTTCTATGTTTTCTGCTTCCAGTAGTTTTTTATACATTATTTGATTATCTACCTACCGTTGGGTCTTGAAAATATTTTGAAGCAAGGAGTAAAGTCTACGTGCTGCAGATGTGTAGTATAAGAAAGACTGATCTGACAATTATAAGAATCAATAAACTTTACCATGCTTCTTGAAATAAAGAGGTAAATATGAAGACACTAGTTTTATATCCATAGAGGACATAAGAAATATTTTTGTTATATAGCTATCTCTATAACAAAAAACTTGCCTTAATTTAGCATCTATGTTGTGATAGCATCCACACGATCTTCTTCTGATGTGCAATGTCTGAAATTATTCTTTAATCTTAGAAGGGATAGACTGCAGATGAGTGTGACCATTCTGCTCAAAATGCTTCCATTATGATGACATTCTTCTATCTGGTCTCCAAGCCTCTGCTGATCAAACAATATTCTGCTTTATTGTTTACAAGGAAACTATATTCTAGTCATTCTTGTGACCCTATGTCTTTAATTCTTTCATCACACATTTCCCTGACATATTGCTGTAACTTTTTAAGCCTTGCACATCTGTGGACCATCAGATCTCAAACAGCTGGCCTTCCCATATTTCCCACACTCTTCTTCCTCTCTGTGTAGTTTCACAATCTAAATGTTTTGCTACTTACTGAATGTTTGAGTTTCTTTCCTTCCCCTTCCTGCCCCTGGGTGAGACAGAATCAACATCCATGACAAAGGCAATTAGGACTTGACAAGCTTACTGGGTATGTTCCAAGCTCAGAGCCACCAAAGAAGACAGAGTTTGAACAAGAGTGTTACATTTCTGTACGTTTCATCCACATGAGCCTATATAGCTTATGTAATTCACCTTGATTTATCTCCCTCTGATTCAGTTGCTTTTTTCAGAATTTTTTTGGTCCAAACTTTATCTGTCTAGACAGAAGCATTTCATACACATATTTGCAGTTAGATGGGTCTTTCAGGTCATTGAACATAAGTAAGAAAACTGAGATGCAGAAGTTAAATGACCTATCAAGGACCCTTTGACATCATACCTCGGAGAACTCTTGCCAGGGAAACTCCCAACACTAATGGAAACTTTGGGAATGAGAAGTTTAAGTGATTTACCCATCATCATATAGCTAGAATGACGGCATATACTACATGTCCATAGATATGGTCAAGTATGAGCCGAGATCTTCCTGACTTTAGGCTCAGTTCACTCTATGCATTATACCATACTGCCTCTATTCTTGAACAAAACAGATCTCTTGCTAGATTGAGTGATTTCTTAATTGTTGGCACAGTGTCTAAGATTATCTTTTGGGAAACGCTCTGAGAACGGGATACACATAATTTGGGGCCCAGGGCCAGACTACCTCAGTAGGAATAGGAGATTCTCCCTATAGTTTATGTAGTAATGTGTTTTTTTTTTAAAAAAAAAGAAGTGGAAAAAAAAGACTCGGTAACTAGCAATGATATCACCTAGTGGCCTGAGACTGCTCTGTAAAGATATTTCAGTTATCTCTCAAGAGATATCTCCCTCTTCCTCTAGAGAATACAGATGTGGAGAAAGTTCTCCCTTCCTATGCCCAACAAACTGTGGCTTCAGCAGTAAGAATTTTGGCCATAAGACCACCACAAAACTTTTAGAACAGAAATTTAACAACAGCATCAGGAACAATAAAGCAAAGTAAGTGTTGAAGTTAAATAACATTTAAAAGCAGAACTGAATTAGTTTCCAAGCATGAAATTCCACTAGCTAGAAATTGTTTTCACAGAGAGGCAAAGTGTTATTCACTTTCTTCTCTACCTAGAAGGTGACAGACAGCACCAGTCTTTTCTACTACATGCTTCAAGCCTAAGAAGCAATAGATTAGAGGGGAATCAGAGGACCTGAGTGTAAAGACCTGCTTTTTGCTACATTCTAGCTGTGCAATCACAGAGCATGTCATTTAAAAGTGTTTCAGGTGATTGCTTTGTGACCCTAAGATGCTGACCAGTTGCTGTTTGGCAATTCTCTATACATATGAATTCAAAGACCCAGACTCCCTGATTCCTTTGCCCCCCACTAAAAGTGGAGGTGAAGGCAACCCTGAAAGTCCATGTCATCTCTGCTTTCTTTATTTCAAAGATAAAGAGGACTTTATTTAATGCTTATTTCAACAAAATCAAATGTCCAAAATATTGTGAACATGAAAAGTAATTAGTTTCCTGTGTTTGCCATCTGTTTAATAATGATTCAATAACTGATTTGACCAGAGAAATTTGATTGCTGATACTTAAGTCAGGTACTAAAGTTATGAAGGAAACAAGCTTGTGTTAAATGCCTACTATGTGTCAGCTACTGAACTTAGGGCTTTACAAATATTCTCCCATTTGATCCACACAAAAACCTTGTTAGATCAGTGCTATTGTTATCCCCATATTACGGTTGAGGAAGGTGAGGCAAACTGACTTTAAATGATTTGCCTTGGATCACAAAGCTAGTAAATGACTGAGGTCAAATCTGAATTTAGATCTTTCTTATTCCAGGCCCAGTGCTCTATCCACTGCTATGCTGAACTTCTATTACTTCTTTTTTGTCTGTGGAATTTTGTCTAGGGAATAATGACATTCTTTTTGATAGGATTTAATTAATTTTAATAAGATTAAATATCTTGATTAGCTATAAAAGCTTTATGTAGGTTTAAAGATAGAATGCTTTTTTTCTTTTTTATTAATTTATTTTCAGTTTTCAACATTCACTTCCACAAGATTTTGAGCTTCAAATTTTCTCACCATACTCCCTTTCTCTCTTCGTAAGACAGTGTGCATTCTGTCCATCCCTTCCCATAATCTACCTTCTCTTATCTCCTTCCCTTCTATTTCCCTGTAGAGCAAGGTAGATCACTATTCCCCATTGCCTGTTTCTTACTTCCCAGTTTCATGGAAAACAATTTTCACATTAATTTTTAAAACTTTGAGTTCAAAATTTTCTCCCTCCCCAGATTCCCCCATTGAGGAGGCAAGGAATTTGATATAGATTACATATGTGTAATCATGTAAAACTCTTCCACAATAGTCATGTTGTGAAAGACTATATTTCCCTCCATCCTATCCATCCCCACAATTATTCTATTATCTCCTTTATCCTCAAAAGTCCCTCCTCAAAAGTATTTCCTTCTGATTACTTTCTCCCCCAATCTGCCCTCCCTTCTATCATCCCCACCTCTCTTATTCCTTTCCCCCCTACTTTCTTGTCAGGTAAGATACGTTTCTATGTACAATTGAGTGTGTATGTTATTCCCTCCTTAAGCCAAATTCAGTGAGAATAAGATTCACTCTTTCCCTCTCTCCTCCCCTCTTCTTCCCTTCCACTGTAAAAACTTTTTCTTGCCTCTTTTATGTGAGATAATTTGCCCCATTCTACCTCTTCCTTTCTCCTTCTCCCAGTACATGTCTCTCTCACACCCCTTAATTTAATTTTTTAGATATCATCTCTCCATATTAGACTCTCTCTGTGCCCTCGGTCTAAATACACAGACACACACAGACACACACACACACACAGACACACACACACACACACACACATGCATGCACACACACATATATACATATATTACCTCCAACTATCCTAATACTGAGAAAGGTCTCATGAGTTACAAATATTACTTTCCCATGTAGAAAATAAAACATTACATCTTTAATCAGTCCTTTATGATTTCTCTTTCCTGTTTACTTTTTCATGCTTCTCTTGAGTCTTGTATCTGAAAGTCAAATTTTTTATTCAATTCTGGTCTTTTCATCAAGAATGCTTGAAAGTCCTCTATTTCATTGAATATCTATTTTTCTCTGAAGAATTATACTCAGTTTTACTGGGTAGGTGATTCTTGGTTTTAATTCTAGCTACTTTGACCTCTGGAATATCATACCTCAAGTGCTCTGATCCCTTAATGCTGCTAACTCTTGTGTTATTCTGATTGTGTTTTCACAATACTTGATTTTTTTTTTCTAACAGCTTACAATATTTTCTTCTTGACCTAGGAACTCTGGAATTTGGCTACAGTATTCCTAGGAGTTTTCCTTTTGTGATCTCTTTCAGGAGGCAATCAGTGGATTCTTTCAATTTCTGTTTTACTCTCTGGTTCTAGAATATCAGGACAGTTTTCCTTGATAATTTTTTGAAAGGTGATGTCTAGGCTCTTTTTTTGATCATGGCTTTCAGGTAGTCCAATAATTTTTAAATGGTCTCTCCTGGATCTATTTGCTAGGTCAGTTGTTTTGCTGATAAGATATTTCACATTGTTTTCTATTTTTTTTCATTCTTTTTGTTTTGTTTTATAATTCTTTGATTTCTCATAGAGTAATTAGCATCCATTTTCTCCATTTTAATTTTTAAGGAATTATTTTCTTCAGTGAATTTTTGGACCTCCTTTTCCATTTGGCCAATTCTGCTTTTTAAGACATTCTTCTCATTGACTTTTGGGATCTCTTTTGATATTCGGGTTAATCAATTTTTTCAAGGTTTTATTTTCTTCATTATTTTGGGGGTTCTCATTTAGCAAGCTGTTGATTTGTTTTTCATGATTTTCTTGCATCATTTTCATTTCTCTTCCCTGTTTTTCCTCTACTTCTCTTACTTGATTTTCAAAATCCTTTTTGACTCTTCCATATCCTACAACCAGTTCATATTTTTCTTGGAGGTTTTGGATGTAGCAACTTTGACTTTTTTATCTTCTCCTAGTTGTATGTATTGATATTCTTCAGAAACAAGAAAGACTCTATGGCCTGAGTTTTTTTTCCTACTTTTTGCTGATTTTCCCAGCCAATTACTTGACTTTTAAGCTCTTTTTTAAGGTAGCACTCTGCTTCCAGTGTGGAGGGTGTACTGGCCCAAGCTTCAGGGATTTTGTGCAGCTGTTTTCAAAGATACTTCTGGAGACCTGCAAATTTTCAGTTCTTCCAATGTGATATGATCAAAGGAGAGGTACACTCTCCTTTGTTTTGTGCTCTGGTTTGTGAATGAACATAAACACCGTTTTCTGCTTTGGAACTGTGAGGAGCATTCTCTCTTCACAGCCACCACAAGCTGCACTGTGTCACCATGTCTCTTTAACCCAGTACCACTACCCAGGATTGAGACCCAGATACAAGCATTAACAAAGTATGAGAATCCTGTCTCAGCACCAGCAAAGAGATCCCTGCAGTCCTTTTCCAATCAGCTACCTGATTCCCAAACCTTCTAAGGGTGAAGAGTTCCAGAAGCAATTGTCCTTGTCATTGTTGCCACTCCAGAGCTGGGACTAGTCCACCCTCTTCTCTTGCCTGGGTCCAACAGACCTTTCCTACTGACCTTCTAACTTGACTTTGGTGTTTGTGGTTTGAAAAGTCTGGAAAATGCCACAGCTACCAGTGATTCAGTCTCCTGTGGCCTGCTGCCAGTTTGCTGGAACCTGGTCTGTGCTAGTGCATTTTGTGCTGGACTGTGCTTGTAACAGCAATGCAGTATTCACAGTGCCTACAGTAACTATAAGTATGCTGATATGGTTATTAATCACAAAATGTAACAGGCTCTCTACATGAGAAATATAGGCAGAGCATTTATTCAAATACCAGAAAACTGAGTTCCAAAACCAGAAAATCAAAGGCAACACAGTAGTTA
Source organism: Pseudocheirus occidentalis (assembly GCA_028646575.1). Taxonomy (NCBI): domain Eukaryota; kingdom Metazoa; phylum Chordata; class Mammalia; order Diprotodontia; family Pseudocheiridae; genus Pseudocheirus; species Pseudocheirus occidentalis. The sequence goes on from JAQQSW010009500.1 coordinate 9,115, forward strand.
TGAAGTTGTCACATATAGTTAAAGTAGTAAATACCCACATTCTCAAGACTTCAAAACAGGGCAGGCTATCTCAGGCAAAGATCCTCCTCTCCTCACTCACAACTCTTTAGTGTCCAGGCAGCTTGTTCCAGCAGCTTTGGCCCCTCCACAGTTCTCGTCCCTGGCTGAGTCCCTAAGGACTCAGCAGAAGTCCTTAGCAGAGATTCTGGCTGGCTCAAAGAGAAAAAGGAGTTAGTGCCACTTCCTCTGCTGCTGCTGCTGCTTCCAGTCACCAGCACGGATGCTGTCTTGGTTCGGGCTTTCTCTTGCTCTACCCCTTCTTGCTATATTGGCAAGTTCATGGGGCATGGAAGATCTTCAAATCCTAGTATCATTACAGTGCTCCTCTCTCAGATGGGTGCAACAGATCTTTCATATCAACCTTCCAGGTTGTATTGGACTGGAAATTTGTTTCATTCTGTCTTTTTTTGGGTCCTGCTACTCTAGGATTTGTTTAGAGTCTATGTTTTACAGGTATTTGGAAAGGTTTGGGTGAGATCTCAGGTAAGTCCCTGCCTTTACTCCACCATCTTGGCTGTGCCTCCAAGATAGAACACTTTTGACTTTATTTTCATGTTTTTATACATTTCAAATAAAATTTAATTCCAGGCTTATTTTGGCATATTAAATTTTTGATGAAATCTATTAGAGAAGGCAAAAATATTTTTCTTGTAGAAGTAAGGCACACCAGGCATGTAGATTTTGCATTTTTGTATTCATTAAAAACAAAATATTGAATTTCTTCACAGGGACCTATCAAAAAAGTTACTCCAATGCATAGAGCATTTATGTGAAAAATCAAATTCATTTAAACAAAAACCGAAAGAGGATGAATCCCATAGGTTTTTGAAATTTTTTTAAACAGCCTTTAAAAATGAGATTAAGACTTATGTTTTTGAGACATCTACTGTGTTTTTTTCTGAGTATACAGTGAGAGTATAACATTTTTATACCAAAAGTTCCTAATTGAAGAATTCAAAACATAACAGATAATAGTTACAAAGACAACAGGATAAAGAAGATCCAGAATCAGAGAGTACAAAGGCCTTTAGTTCCCTCTGGGATCTGTTATGCTAAGTCCTGCTTATTGAAATTTTAATTTTCTAGCCAATAAACTGTCCTGTTTCTTTTTTGTTGTTGTTTTCATTTTCCAATGGTAGATTAATTGATTTTTTAAAATTTGTTGACTTGTTCATTTACTTTTGGTTTACAAGATTTATTTACAGAATCACTTGAGTTTCAGATTTTCTCCCCTCCCTTCATCACCCCCCCCCACATGGTGGCGTACAATCATGTATGGGATATGCAAACACTTTCACATTGTACAATAGACTTGCTGTATAGAAGCGTTGTAACCAATGGAGCAAATAATGTGAAAAGAAAGAAAAAAAAAGAGAAACAAAAGAAACAAAACCTAATATGGAAAAGAACAATAGCATATGCTGCTTCAGTCTCCATTTAAACTCTGGTCTTTCTAGATCTTTCACTGAGTGTAGGTATCTTCTTCCATTCTGAGACTTGTAGAATTGTCTTTTAACTGTGCATTGCTGAGAAGAGTCTAGTTTATCAAGGTTGGTCATCATACATCATACATATGATGTATCTATGATTGTATACAAATTTTTCCCAGTTCTGCTCTTCTCACTTAGCATCAATTCATACAAACCTCTCCAGGTAAATATGAAGTCCATCTCCTTCCCATTTCTTATAGCATTCTTATTCCATTACATTAATATACCGTAATTTATTCAACCATTCCCCAACTGATGGACATCCCCTAAGTTTCCAGTTTTTTGTCACCAGAAAGAGGGCTGCAATGAATATTTTTGTACATATGGGTCCTTTTCCCACTTCTGTGATCTCTTTGGGATACAACCCCAAAAGTGGTATTACTGGGTCAAAAGGTATACAATTATTTATAGCCCTTTGAGCATAGTTCCAGATTGCCCCCAAAATGGTTGTATCAGTTCACAGCTCCACCAACAATGCATTAGAGTTCCAATTTTTCCACATCCTCTCCAGCACTGGTCATTTTCCTGTTTTGTCATCTTAGCCAATCTGCCTGGAGAGATGTGGTCCCTCAAAGTTCTTTTGATTTGCATTTCTCAAATTAATAGTGATTTAGAGCATTTTTCCATATGCTTAAAGATATCTTTAATGTCTACCTCTGAAAATTGCCTGTTCATATCCTTTGCTCATTTATCAATTGGGGACTGACTTGTATTCTTGTAAATTTTCCTTAATTCCCTGTATATATTAGAAATTGAGGCCTTTATCAGGGACACTGGTTGTAAATATTCTTTCCCAATTTTCCACTTCCCTCTTCATCTTGGTTACATTGGCTTTGTTTGTACAGAAACTTTTCAATTTAATGTAATCAAGATTATCCATTTTGCATTTTATAATGCTTTCCAACGCTTCTTTGGTCATAAAGTCTTCCCTACTCCATAACTCTAACAGGTAAACTATTTCTTTCTTACCCAGATTATTTATAGTATCAGCCTTTATTCCTAGATCATACACCCACTTAGACTTGACTTTGGCTTTAGATGATGGTCTATGCCCAGCTTCTTTCATACTGTATTCCAATTTTCCCAGCATTTTTTGTCAAATAGTGAGTTCTTAACCCAGAAACTGGGGTCTTTCAGCTTATCAAATAGTATGTTACTATAGTCATTGACTACTGAGTCTTTTGTACCCAGTCTATTCCACTGATCCACTACTCTATTCCTTAGCCAGTACCAGGCAGTTTTGAGGACTGCTGCTTTATAATAGAGATTAAAGTCTGGTACAGCTAGGCCATCTTCCCTCACATTTCTTTTCATTAATTGCCTTGATATACTGGACTTTTTATTCTTCCAAATGAATTTTGTTACTATTTTTTCTAGTTCTATAAGGTAATTTTTGGTAGGTTGATTGGCATGGCACTAAATATGCAATTTAATTTTGGTAAAATTGTCATTTTTATTATATTAGCTCTATCCAGCCATGAGCAACTGATGTTTTTCCACTTAGTAAGATCTGATTTTATTTGTGTGGAAAGTGTTTTGTTGTTGTGTTCATAAAGGTACTGGGTTTGTTTTGGAAGGTGGATTCCCAAATATTTTATAATGTCTACAGTAACTTTAAATGGGGTTTCTCTTACTGTCTCTTGCTGTTGGACTTCATTGGAAATACATAAGAATGCTGAGGATTTATGTGGGTTTATTTTATGTCCTGCAACTTTGCTAAGTTTATTTATTGTCTCAAGAAGTTTTTTTACTTGATTCTCTAGGACTCTCCAAGTATATCATCATTTCATCTGCATAGAGTGATAGGTTTGTCTCTTCTTGGCCTAATTTGATTCCTTTGATTTCTTTTTCTTCTCTAATTGCTACTGCTAACATTTTGTAGTACTAGGTTGAATAAGAGGGGTGATAGTGGACATACTTGTTTCACCCCTCATCTTATTGGAAATGCTTCTAGTTTATTTCCATTGCATATAATACTTGCTGATGGCTTTAGGTAGGTACTACCTATTATTCTAAGGAAAACTCCATTTATTCCTATACTTTCTTGTGTTTTTAATAGGGATGGATGTTGAATTTTGTCAAAGGCTTTTTCTGCAACTACTGAAACAATCGTATGATTTCTGCTAGTTTTATTGTTGATATGATCAACGATAGTGATGGTTTTCCTAATATTGAACCACCCTTACATTCCTGGAATAAATCCAATGTGGTCAAAATGTATTATTCTTGGTATAAGTTGCTGTAGTCTTTTTGCTAATATTTTATTTAAGATGTTTGCGTCTATATTCATGAGGGATATTGGTCTATAATTTTCTTTCTCCCTTTTGTCTCTCCCTGATTTAGGTATCAGTACCATATTTGTGTCATAGAAAGAATTAGGAAGGACTCCTTCCTTACCAATTTTCCCAAATAGTTTGTAGAGTATTGGAATCAATTGATCTTTAAATGTTTGATAGAATTCATTAGTAAATCCATCTGGGCCTGGGGATTTTTCCTAGATAGTTCTCTGATAGCTTGTTCAATTTCTTTTTCTGAGATGGGGTTGTTTAAGTAA
>JAQQSW010009501.1:0-13218 GCA_028646575.1 Pseudocheirus occidentalis
GGCCGAGGGCTCTGAAGCAGTCCAGTGGGGGCCACTGCGGCTCTCAGACGTTCCTGCTGTTACCGCAGCCTCCCACTGCTTCCTTGCCCTAGGAGCAGTTTGGCCGGACCCGCTCTTCTCCTCCCGAGTTAGCAAGATCCACTGACCTTTCTCTTAGCCTTTTTTTCTTCTGGCCTGATAGATGTGGTAATTGTGCCTCCAGTGCAGCAGATCTGCTCTCCTATAGACGCGGCTCCCCGCTCGATGCCCCAGGCCTGGACCCAGCCAGGTTTCAGCCATGGGTCCCAGATTGCTGGGAAGAGCCCCGCCTGCTGCGCTGCCTGTAGCAACAGATGTGCTTTCTGTCTTGTGGAGAGTTTTGGAGCTTGAAAATCTGTTTAGCATCCCATTTTATGAGGATTTTAGCGTGTTTGTGTGGGAGCTGTGGTGCTTTGCGGCTTCTACGCTGCCATCTTGGCTCCGCCCCCCCCGTAATGTCTTCTTAATATCTCCTACCCCTTTTGCCCTGACTCTTCTCTTTAAAAATGAAGAAGGTGGTGAAAGAAAAGGAATGTGATTGATGCTAGTCATCTGTAATTGAAATGGATTTGTCCTACTACCCCTCCTCTCTTCACCTGTAGTCTTCATCCTAATTACTAGTTCTTACATTTTTTTCCCTTTTTTGTCCTTGCTTTTTTTTTTGGATGGGGGAGGGCAGGGCAATTGGGGTTAAGTGACTTGTCCAAGGTCACATGGCTAGTAAGTGTGTCAAATGTCTGAGGTCAGATTTGAACTCAGGTCCTCCTGCCTCCAGACTGGTGCTCTATTCACTGTGCCACCTACTCATTCCTCCCTTTCTTTTTGATTCCCCTTATGACTAAAACTTATGATACACTTTCTGATACTAAAGTTTGCTTTCCTTGGACAGCAAAGTGGTGCAATAGATAGAGGCCTGAGCCTGAAGTCAGGAAGACTGGAATTCAAATCTGGCCTCAGATACTTACTAACTATGTGACCCTGGGCAAGTCACTTAACCCTGTTAGCCTCAGTTTTCTCATCTGTAAAATGAGAAAAAAATGGTAAAACCACTCCAATATCTCTGCCAAGAAAACCCCAAATGTGGTCAGTTACTGTGTCCAGCACAGTTGTGTGGCCTAGCTACCAGCTGAATAAAAAAGAGAGAGATGGGGACATATTCAATAGTCTGTTTATTCCAGAACCATTTCATACAGAACCAAGGATACAAGAAAATCACAGGGCTTATATTCCCTATTGCAATGATTTTTACGTAACCTGAATATAAAGACCCTCACTAGGAAGCAATCACTTCCTTACTCTGGCCCAAAGCTAATTATGCATAAAGACTTTCTCCCAGGACCATGTCCGAGGCACAAGAAAACAGGGAGTCACAAACAAGACTTGCAAATTAACTACCCTGTACTTTTTAGATATTCAGGAACCAAAGATAGCATCCACCCAACAAGATTATAGTCTTCCTGAATATCTGCCTAATAACCTTATAGAAGAGGAGAGCATCTCCTTAACAGGGCCAGGGCCCCTGAAAATCTGGTCTACTACACACAGTCAGGTACAACTGAGATCACAACTTTTTTTCCTAATTCCATCCTGCATCTTAAACCCATCTCTCCACTTTCCCTGTCCCTGATTGTTTCCTTGAAGAACTTAGTGCATTTGTATAGCAAACTATTTGTGTACCTGTTTAATCCTCCTATTCTCAGTGTAGATAAGAGTGAGGTTCATAAGATGGCTCCTCTCCTCATCCACTCCTCAGTCTTTGCATATTCTTCTTGTGAACGCCAATTATGAGAAAAGTTCCTAGCCCTTATTGCTCATTTTGTCTCTGGTGTATATCTTTTTCTCTCTCCTTTTTTTCCCCTCTTACAACCAACAGTATGGAAACAAGTGACCCTCGGGCCCATGCTTATCTTTCTTTTTAACTCATCCTGTGACCTTGAAAGTCAGTAGGATTCTGAAGAGACGCTTCTTCTTCTTCCTCTATTAGAAAGCAAGCAGTTTATAATCACTTAACCCCTCCCCATTGCTCAACTGTATTTACCTTTCTAGGTTTCTCTTCTCTTCTGTGTTTGCATCTCAGAGATTCTAACCAGTTCTTATCCTGCCATCAGTACTATTTGAAAATTCTCTATTCTGTTAAAGATCCATTTTTTACCCTATGGAATTATATTCAGTTTTTCAGGCTATTATTTTCTTGGTTGTAAGCTTTTGTCTTTTGCCTTTTGAAATATCATAACTGAGATTTTCTCTTCTTTATAGCATAGACTTGTGTGATTTTGACTGTGATTTGTTGGTACTTGAACTCTGTCTTTCTCACTGTGTTCTCACAAAAAAGTTTTTGACTTTATTTCTTGACTCATGGAGTTACTGAGTTCTGATTGCTCTGATCTATTTTTATGCTGTTAGTTTTGTAAGGTTTTCTACCCTTCTTTTCTATGATATTTATTCTTTCAGTTTTGAAATGCTTTTTCTTGTTTACTTATTTTTCAGTCCTGTCTGACTCTTCATAATTCCATTTGGGATGTTCTTGACAAAGATACAGGAGCAGTTTGCTGTTTTCTTCTCTTCTTTCTGCAGATGAGGAAGTGAGGCAAACAGGGTTTAAGTGACTTGCCCAGGGTCATGCATCTAATCAGTGTCTGAAGTAGAGTCTTTCTGATGAGTCTTCCTGATTCCAAGCCCAGTGCTCTATCTACTGCTTTGCCTAGCTGTCCAATTTTAAATATAGAGTTCTTACATAATTTATAAAAAAATTCTTTTACGTACCCTTATATTCCTTGTGACTCATATCTGGAATCTTCTTGAATTTGTGTGGAGTTACTTTTTTCTTCAGGGTATATATCTTGTACTTCTTTTCAATGCTTTTCAATTCAAGTATTTTTTTAAAATTGTGTTCAGTGTCTTAATTTGCTTTTTTTTGTTTATTCATATCTGCAGTCTTAGTTTCCAAATTGAGATTTTGTACCTGGGTCAGACTTTGCTTTCTCTCACTGTGTTAGGGTGAGTAGGAAGTCCAGATTGGCCATATCCCTTCTATAATCTGGATGTTATTGCCTCTGACATTCCATATGGAGAGTCTAGATCTCACAGAACCCACCCTCTACAGAAATCTTTGACTTTTGCCTCCATCTCCTGAGGCTCAATACAGGTTTTAACCTTGACCCCTTGTTTACTTCTTTCTGTATAGTCCCCAGCTTGGAGTTGGTTCCATTCCTTGCTATGACCCTGACAGGTCCCAGCTAGATGTGGTCCATTACCCAGTAGCAAATCCCCTGAGAGATCCCAGATGCTATGCTGGCCCTATCTCCTGCTATGGCCCTGGCAAAGGATTACTATACTGTCCTTGTGTCCTACCATGGTCCCTGTGTCCTATTATGCAAACTGCCTGAACAGCCCATGTCTTGGCCCTTACTGGCCTTGTGTTTTGCTGTTACTTCTATGTGGGCTACCTGGGAGGGCAATACCCTGTTTTCTATTGTAGCTCCTGCATAGGCTGACTGGCTGCTTGCTTGCATGGAGAGCATACCATCTTTTAACATTACTGGGTTTTGCTTCTCTTATTACAGACAGTGATTCATTTCTAGTTATTTGCATTCTCAATCAGTTATCCTCTCTTTCATTTTGTTGGTGAGATTTACCACTGTGGAGTCAATTTTTCTATTCTGCCAATTATTTTTTGCTCTGCGGGTCATGAATTATGTTCTCACAGTTTTTATTTCTCTTTTAAACCATTCAAGAACAGTGTGCTGTGGTTCTATGCTCTCTTCAAAATCCACAAGGTCCTCTGTCTCATAAAGTGTTGGATGGTTTTCTTTCATGGTGCAGTATTTATTCACTGATGCCTGAACTCTTTGACTAGATTTGGAGACCATATTTCCTTCTGCTGCTAAAATCTTTCCAGTTGGTTTATTGGCTTATGCTCAAGGCTTTTGAGTTTTCTTCCTCCTGCTATTTCTGGTAATTTTTAACCCTGTTGTTCATTTTTTAATTCTCTCCCCTCTAATGGGGGTTCCCCTGGGGGCTAGATGTCAAAGTACCTCTACCTGCTCCCACACTAGGAAATTCACAATTTACCAGCCTCTATCTCTGCCCAAGCAACTTGGGGATATGGGAGTAGTAACAGAACTAGCCCTAGCCAGATGCTGGGCTTTATAAGCCACCCACCTGGGTCCTGCCCTGCCCCCATCCCCATTTTACTTCCTTCTGTTCCTCCATTTTCTGGCCCAGCCAGAAAGTGCTACCATGCTGCTATCACAGCCTGAGCCAATTTCTGTCATTTGGAAACTGGATCTCTGTGGTACTGGAAGGAGGTAGGAGGTATAGGATGTGAAATGAACTCAGTTATAAGACCAGTCATAAGTACTTCTCTGTTTCCTCTGATCCTCTGTCGTCAGCAGAGAATGCTGCCAAACAGGTATCACAACTTGAGCAAATTTCTCCCTTGGAGTTTCAAGTTCCTCAGCACTGGTTAAGATGGGGGCATGGGTCAAGGTGTAAAGTTGAGTTCTATTGCAATCCTTTGGATGGGCTTGTGCAGGGAACTTGGTGGGTATTCAAAAGGAGGGAGTATTGAGTAAGCCCTCATTAGGGGTTAGGGAATATTGGCCTTCTGTGTTGTTAGTCTGGCAGCAAAGTGGCTCAGTGGATAGGCTGGTGAACCTGAAGTAAAGAAGACCTGAAGTCAAATCCAGCCTCAGACACCTACCAGCTGCGTGACCCTGGGAAAGTCACTTAACCTTATTTGCCTCAGTTTTCTTATCTGTAAAATGAACCACAGAAGGAAATGGAAAATAACTCCAGTATCTTTGCTGAGAAAACCCCAAATGAGGTCACGTTGTCAGACATGACTGAAACAACTGAACAAAAACCTAAATTCTAGATGCTTTACCTTTAATTCCCTCACTATGTCTACATATACGTAATCTGTTACTCCCACTCACTTCAGTCTTGAGTATCATTACATACACCTGAATTACCAAAACATCTTCAACAAATTTCATTGAAACTTAACTTTCGTAACAGAAGTATCATTTATACTCCTAAATGCCATAAGAGGAATACAAAGTTCTAGGGCAGCGGTTCTCAACCTGTGGGTTGTGACCCCTTTGGGGGTCCAATGACCCTTTCATAGGGGTCTCAGGGGTCGCCTAAGACCATTGGAAAACACATATTCTCGATGGTCTTAGGAACTGAGACATTGCTCCTCTATCTGTCTCCAGGCAGGTCTGCCCACATGCAGATACACCCACATATTAAAGGGTCCTGGCATTAGGAAGGTTGAGAACCACTGTTCTAGGGGGTCACCAAAGAAAATGGCATCTGAAATGAGTCAGGAAGACTTTATAGTGATATTTGAACTATAATTGAAGCTTGTCTAGAATTTTATTAGATAGCACTTAAGGTTATTGTGTGGGGTGTTTTTTTGGGGGGAAGGGTTTTGTTTGTTTTTAAATTCAGAAACTTGCAGCCCACAAAACCCCTTTTGGAAACAGCAGGAAACTAAGGGGAAATAGAACGGCAGAGTTAAGACTGCCTGACAGCCTATCCTTAGGGAGGTGGATAAAGCAAGGGGGCCAAGAAAAAGGGCCTATTATCCGTTCATCCCAAAGTAGTGCTGTTCCAAGTCAATCCTCAACATTCCCACCTTTAACTTTCACAACTTCTATCCTTAGTGTGATTTTACTAGTAACCTCATTTTCACTTTCAAGTTGGTAACCAGGCACAATTCATGGGGATGCACAGGAGAGAAAAGAAGCCTGGTGCGATCAAGTTTGTGGAGCAGCTGGTCTCCTACTGGGCATTTCACAGGTCTTGGTCACTCTACTGGCATAAAGAGCTCTCCATGCATTTGTTGCATATTTTCATTGTTTGCTTTTAAAACTCAAATTTTCTGTTGCAATTGTGCCCCCCAAACTCTATTGCAAGTCCTTTGACTCTAAGTGCAAGTGTGCAAAGTCAAAGATGCAGTTTAGTGAAAAAATAAAGGTGCTAGATAAACTGCCAGAATGTCTACAGCTGCTGTCAACCTGCAGTTTGGTGTTAACGAATCAATAATTTGTACTATCAGCAAAAAGAAGGCAAGCGTTTGTAAAAGTGTTTGTGAATCTGCTCCAGAATGTGCTAAAGTAACCTCTCAAATGTGCGATGAAAGAATTGAAAAAACGGGAAAACAGTTAAGTTTGTGGGTGAATGAGACTGTGATCACTCCAGGCCTCTCCCAAGCCGCAGGACTTCAGAGCATGGCAGGCTCACAGCGCTGCTCACCAGGCTTCCTCTGACCTGCGGTGCCAAGCTAGAACAAGGGCAGAGCCTCACCCCAAGGCATGGGGTTTTCATCAGAGACCAGTTCAGCCACAGAGCCAAAACAGATATTAGAGATGGCAGGTCGCCCTTTTCCCTCTCCTGGTTCTTCTGCAACTTCAGCAGCTCCCTCCCCGTCCAGTCCTTCTCCTCTGCATTTTATGCATTATTTCATGGTTATTGTTAGGAAAAGTGCATATTATCAGAATTAATGTTTTGTTATAAAGAATTGTATGAAGGGTATTTTCAACAATCTCTAGCAAAAAAAAATTCAGTTTTTGATGGTCACAGGATCATAATCCTCTTTTTCCCGTAAGTTCAATATATTAACATTCACGTTATTGACTTTTGTGCTGTTTTCTAGAAGCCTCCATCCTCAAACCCCTCAAAAATTGAGGTGTCTCCACTTGAGCAAGGAAACCCTAGAAAGAGAAGCAATGTTGAGCAGACTCTCATGGCATTCAGATTTGAAGAAGACCTATATGGCAGGTTATCCAGACTAGTGAAGAATCCATGATCATAGATTTAGAATTAGAAGGGCCTTTAAAAGTCAAGGCCACAATTTTTTTTTTTTTACAGATGAGATAACTAAGGCTCAGAGAGGTTTAGTTACTTGCCCAGGGTCACACAGCTACTAAGTATCTGAGATAAGATTTGACCCTGGGGGACAGCTAGGTGGCACAGTCAGGAGGACCTGAGTTCAAATCTAGCCTCAGACACTTAACACTTACTAGCTGTGTGACTTTGGGCAAGGCCCTTAATCCCAATTGCCCTGTCTTCCCCACTCCAAAAAAGACCCCAACAAAAGATTTGACCCTGAGTTCAAGTCCAGCCTTCTATCAAAAAACGAAGTATATTCCCTGAATATAGTTAAGTAAAACAACCTGAAAGAGATTGTGATTGACGTATGGCACCATTTTGTTGTTGTTTTGTTTAAGTCACGTCCAACTCTTTTGTGACCTCTTTTTAGGGTTTCCTTGGTAAAGATACTGGAGTGGTATGCCGCTTCCTTCTCCAGCTCATTTTACAGAGGAGAAACTGGGGGAAACGTGGGTTAAGTGACTTGCCCAGGGTCACACAGCTAGTAAGTATCTGAAACCAGATTTGAACTCGGGTCTTCCTGATTCAGGCATAGAGTGCTGTCCACTGCACCAATGAGCCGCTCCAAATGGCACCATACCCTATTGTAATTTGTTGTATATAGTCATAGGTTCTCCCCTCTCTGCAGGAGGGACTTTTTTATATTGACACTAGAGGCAGAAAGAGAGTAGATGAGTGGGTGGGCAAGCTGTGTCAAATGCCCCTCCGGCCACTCAGGTTGCAATGTTTATGTCAGCCACTCCTTCCCTAGGCACAGTTGGGGCCAGACCTTCTGGGTCCCCGTCTCCCACTTTAGAAATCATTTCCATTTCGATCTCATTTTATTTGCTCTAGGGAGAAAAATTATGAATATTATCATAACTCACTTGGACTGCCTGTCCCCAGTACCATTACAATTCTAATGTCTTTCCCAGCTTCTAGGGATCCACAAAGAACTAAATAATTAAGAATTAAATAATCATATTGTAGATTAGAAATTAAATTGAAATTAAAAGACACAGTATCAAAATTGCTGAGCAGCTGAGCCCACCTACTCCAACGAAGGCCTAAAATTTCAACTTCCCAACAGCTGCAACTAGGAATGAAGACCTAAAGTATTTGTCACTGTACTTTTCTGAGGGAATAGATTCATGCAGAGTCCTTTTGCAAAGGAGGACTATTAAGCACTCCCCTAAAATAAAAGTCACAAAATGGGAGAAAAGAATTGCTCTTACCAAATGGTGGCTCCATCCTAACTCTGGCTGTTAGCTTGTTTTCTTCCTGGTCAATCGCCAGGTGAAAACTGGAGTCTGAAAATCCCTCTGATGTCCCTGTAATGGTTCTACTACTAGCCTGGGCTGCCGCTGGGCCTTAGGGCCACCTGTGTGTCAGCGGGCTTTCTGCACATGACCCCAGCTGAAGACTTGGAGGCCCTCCAGGCTCAAATTCATCTATCGTTGGCAGCAAAGAGCCGGTATGATACCAATGGGACACTGTCCTGTTATCTATAGTTTCAGTAAAATGATATTTTTTAAATTACCTTTTATCAAAGGTGGGCAGGGAATGTAAAACTGGGTAGTGGGGATGAGGAACAGGAAAGTAGGAGGTTTAACCCTTATGATAGCATTTCAACAAGAGCTGATGGGGTATAGGGGCAGCAAGGGGGGTCAGCCATTCTAATCAAACAGCTTTTCACTGGCCCAAATCCAAGAAACTCCCTAAGACTCCAGGGGCAGCAATGTCAGCCTACATTGATGGATTTTCCTATACCAAATTAAGTTGAAAGTCCTGTTCCCCATCTGACCACACCATAAAGGGGGAAGGGAGTGGGGACACATTGGGGGGAGGAAGATCCCATAAGTCCTTTTGCCTGTCATTTCATAGCATCATCACTGTGCTTTAGGCATTGTGCTAAAATACTTAGATAGCTAGGTGCCTCTAGGCCTTAGCAGTTCTCAACCTGTGAGTCTGGACCCCTCTGGGAGTCAAATGACCCTTTCACAAGGGTTACCAGGGTCGCTTAAGACCATTGGAAAACACATATTTCCGATGGTCTTAGGAACCAAGACATCTCTCCTCTATCTGTCTCCAGGCAGGTCGGCCCACATGCAGATACATATTAAAGGTTGGTGGCATTAGGAAGGTTGAGAACCACTGCCCTAGGGTATTCTATAGTGCTGTGCTAATGCCCAGAGTCAGAAACAGTTGAGTTAGAAGCCAGCCTAAAACACTCACTTTGTGACCCTGGACAGGTCACTCAATCTCCCTGGTCCTCAGTTTCCTCATCTGTAAAATGAGAATAATAATATCAATTAGTTCACAGGGTTATTGTAATGATCCAGTGAAATAATATCTATCTGTAAAGTATTTTTCAAATCTTAAAGAGCTACACAAATGCCAGATACTATCATTTTATTAAAATCTTTTTCCATATTAACTCTTAGCTAACTCATCACTTGACATAATAAAGAAATTGAGGTGCAAGAAGTAAGGCTACTAACCCACGATCATGTGCTTCATTAAGTGGCAGAGATTATATCAGATTCTGGATGTTCTCCTCCTAGAATATTGTTCTTTCCACACGGTACCACTCATCTGACAAACAACGTGACCTTTGAGTTACCTTTAAGCAAAGGTCGGCTGAGCACTTATCAGGAAAATTGAATTAAATGATCTATGATTACTAATTTCATCTACACACACACACACACACATACACACACACACACATATATATATAATTTTTCATCCCCTGGACCCTAAGTTTTAGTTTCATAGGCATACCTCATATCCCAAAGCCCGATGATCTGGGAGTCTCTACTGATTGGTGGAGATGAAGGCCCTGACCCACACGAGAGGAGGGCTGGAGTCGGTGAGATGTGAGAGAATTCAAGATTCTGCAAGGGCCTTTCTAATCCCCTTTGGGGAATCATCAAGCTTTGAGTCTTCTTTGTGATATGGAGTCATTTCAGGCATTCCTGGCTTCCAGTTTCAAGAGAAAAGAGGGAAAAGGCCAACAGAATTCCAGGTTGACAAAGAAAAAGACTCTGGGAAGGCATGAGAAGAGCTGGCAATCTCCATCACTTTCCTATCCCCAGCCTGATTTACCGGAGAGTCAGGGAAATTTCCTCTTAAGTGAGATCTAGGAGCCTCTCTCTTGACTGAGCCAAGTTCTCTTGATTCCAATGGGAGAATTCCTTTACTATGTCTTGTCTGGTTTATATTTTCCTATGTGTATCTTCTCTAATTTCTAGTTTGCTATGACGTGGATAAATGGGTTTCTTTGCTATTCTCTAAGTATGTTCATCGTAGAGTTGGTATAAAGTAGGAAAGGGGTCAATCTTTGGATATAGAACTTCATGTATTCTTTCTCCACCCTCCAAATGATAAAACAATTGAAAGTTGGCTTGAACAGGATCACAACCCTTAGATGAATAATATTTAAGGGAGCAGATATAATTCTAGCCTGGTACCTCCTCTCTCTGAGAAGAGCAGAGCAACCTCTGACTTCCAACTTCCCATTTCCCCTCCTGGGAGCAATAGAAGTCTCTGCTGGAGAAGGGTAGAGGGAGAAGGCAGCTAGAGTTTCTATTCTGCCTCCCTAGAAGACACACAAGATAGCTCCTCATTCTAAGTGGCTCCATCTACACACGGGATTGTCTGTCTCCCTACATGGGCACTACTCTCAAGAACTGATTCACTAATTTCTAAGTTGACATTTGCAAACTCAAGAAGCATTTTTCCATGCTGATACAAAACCAACATCCAGTGGTAGAAGAAGTTGGGTTTATCTAGTAACTGTGTAAGAAATCCTCCCCTTCAGGCTGATCACCTCAAAGAGTGGAGTTATCTACCCTACTCCATGTTTCATGCTACCCTGTTGTGACTTCTTTTCCTATTTGAGGATGTACATTTAATGTTTTCTTTGTTCTGGTTTCACTTGTTTCAAAATACTGGAGGCAGGTAGCATATAATGTGATTTTCTCTGGCTTCTGCACCCCCCTTCAAATGACTTCAGAAAGGGTACCTCAATCAGTAATCCTTTAGCTTCTCCCCTGTGAAAAATACTTTATTATGTTGTTTAGAAAACTTATTATACTGTTTAAATCTAAATGGTTTAAATCTAAATCTAATTTGTCACCCTGACCTCTGTAACTGTCCAGGAATGCTGGAGAAAGCTACAAAGAATTCGGGGTTCCCACAAGTTGTAGAACAGTTCAAAACATTCTTCTTTGGAGTCTTCACACCCAGGGTTTGTTTTGAGTTCCCCTTGTGTTTCAGCTTTGCTCACATTTTATTGAATATTTATATTTACTCATATACTTCTTAATCTACCATGCTGTCAAGTTGCTCTCTCAGCAGAATTGCTTAATTGTATACATGTGATTGGTGTCTGAGGGCAGCTAGGCAGCTCAGTGATTAGAATACCAGGCCTAGAGTCAGAGAGTCATCTTCCTGTATTCATGGTTGACCTCAGATGCTTACAAGCTGTGTGACCCTGGGCAAGTCACTTGCCTCGCTCAGTTCTCTCATCTGCAAAATGAGCTGGGGAAAAAAACAGCAAACTACTCCACTATCTTTGATAAGAAAACCCCAAATGGGGTCACAAAGAGTCAGGCACAACTGAAATAACTTAATGACACCCTTGTCTAAATCCTATATAATGTAGACATTCCAAAGCCTGGATGAGAGGGAACCATACTTCCCTTACACCTAGTTCTCCTCTGCCAAATGAACCAGTAAATATCTTTCTAAAACTATTTTAGATTTTGGGGCTTGTTCTTGGGAACAACACTCCACACAAGGGACTATGGGAGCTGAGCCTAGAAAACCTTCTTATCACAGGTCATGTACATCTAATTTCCCTACCTCAAAAAAAGGGAATGCAAATCCTTCCTCCCTACACCAACATGTGAAGGAACCCCAAATTTCACTTTTGAAATATGCAACTAAATATCACCTCTTGGTTACTAAGTAAGCATTTGTAGCTTGAATAAGTGGCAAAACCATAGACCTAGAAGAACTCTCTGGTTTTATGAATGAGGAAAATGAGGTCTAGAAGTTAAAAGAATTTCCCCAAGGTCACACAGGTAGTGAGTGATGGAGTCAGGATCAAATTCAGTGCTGTGAACTATTTTAAAATAAAAACTGTTTTAAGATAAATGTATTTTGAAACTATTATTAAATTCAAAATTCTTATATTGTTATACAGTACTATTTTGAATATGCCATTTTGGACAAGTAAGCATAAATACATAGAAATTGAATGAATGGGGGCAGAGCCAAGATGGCACCATAGAAGCAGCAAGGTTTTGAAGCTCCCACATAGCCACCTCAAATACCCATAAAATATGAATCTAAACAAATTTTAGGGCTCCAAAACTCATAAAAATACAGAAAACACATTTCTTGCTGAAGGCAGCATGGCAGGAAGGGTTCACTGCAGCAGGCTGGGAGCCAAGACCAGCTCAGCCTGAAACTGCAGGCTGGCCCCAGGATGGCCAGGAGGAGCCACGGCTGGAGCCTCCAGGAGAGTGGATCAGAGGCAGCTGGGGCACTTTCCAGATTTATCAAGCCAGAAGAAATAAGGACTAAGTGAAAGGTAAGTGGAATTCAGCTAATTTTGGGGGAGAAAAGGGTTTTGGCCAAAATGCACCATAGGACAAGGAAGCAGCAGAAATGGTGGCCTTCTGGCCTCCAGGTAGCTGCTTCAGAGCTCCTGGCCTGCAGATTTCAGAGGGGTTAAGCAATCATTCAGAGGCTAAGTGCTCTTCTGTTAAGCAGCCTGGATCCAGATCCTGGTCTTGGGTGGTGGTCCTGGGGTGTATTTTCAGGGAGCCAAAGCTGGTGGGGGCTGAAGCAGCCCCCTAATAGCTCTGGCAGCTGTGAAAACCCCAGTGATTTGGGACAGAGCTTTCCCTTTCACAGAGCTAAAAAGACAAATAATTCACTGGCAACAAGAGCAGGAAAAGGAAGCAAAGTAAGAATTGAACTGCAGAATCCTTTTTGGGGGACAAAAAGGATCAAAGCATGAAATTGGAGAAAGACAACACAGTCAGAACTCCCACACCAAAAGCTTCCAAGAAACATGAAGATTGCCTACAAGCCATAGATCAGCTTAAAAAGGATTTTGAAAACCAAATAAGAGAAGTGGAGGATATGAAATGATAATGATGCAAGAAAATCATGAAAAGAGAGTCAACAATCTGACTGAAGAAAATAACACCTTAAAAATAGATTAACTCAAATGGCAAAAGAGGCCCAAAAAGCCAATGAGGAGAATGCCTTAAAAAGTCAAATTTGCAAGATGGAAAAAGAATCTCA
>JAQQSW010009502.1:0-13218 GCA_028646575.1 Pseudocheirus occidentalis
GCGGCTCTCAGCCGTTCCTGCTGCAACAGCCGCCTCCCGCTGCCTCCTTGCCCTGGGAGCAGTTTGGCCGGACCCGCTCTTCTCCTCCCCAGTTAGCAAAATCCACTGACCTTTCTCTTAGCCTTTTTGTCTTCTGGCCTGATAGATGTGGTAACTGTGCCTCCAGTGCTGCTGATCTGCTCTTCTGTAGCCGAGGTTCCCCGCCCGATGCCCCAGGGCCTGAGCCGGCCGGGGTTTCAGCTGTGGGTCCCCGACTGCTGGGAAGAGCCCCGCCTGCTGCGTTGCTTGTAGTGCTTTCTGTCTTGTGGAGAGTTTTGGAGCTTGAAAATCTGTTTAGCGTCCCATTTTATGAGTTTTTTAGCGTATTTGTGTGGGAGCTGTGGTGCTTTGCTGTTTCTACGCCGCCATCTTGGCTCCGCCCCGCAAAACAACTTTCTACATTAACTATGCTCCAAAGGGGGAAAAAAGAGAGAAAAATAAAGACACAGAATAAAATGTTTCATTCTCTATTCTGAGTCTGTCAATTCTCTTCCAAGAGATTAATAACATATTTCATCATGAGTCCTTTGGAATAGTTATTGGTCATTATTTTTATCAGAGTTACTAAGCCTTTCACACTTGATTATCTTTTCTTTTTGCATTTTATTTATTTTTTGATTAATTTCTTTTAGTCCTCAATATTCATTCTACAAGATTTTGAATTGCAAATTTTCTCCCCATCTCTCCCCTTCCTCCACCCCAAGATGGCATGCACTCTGATTACCCTTTGCCCCAGTCTGCTCTTGCCTTGCTCGAGAATTCACCTTCCTTCCTACACCACTCCCCCTCACTTTCTTGAAGGGCAAGATAGATTTCTAGATGCCATCACCTATACATCTTTCCCAGTTGAATGTAAAAACAATTTTTAATATTTGTTTTTAAAACTTTAAGTTACAAATTCTCTCCCTTCTTCCCCACCCACCCTCCTTGAGAAGATAAGCAATTCATTATAGTTTATACATATATAGTTATGTAAAACCCTTCCATAATAGTCACGTTGTAAAAGATTAACTTTATTTCCCTCTATCCTAGCACTTCCCCCATTTATTCTGTTCTCTCCTTTGACTCTGTCCATTTTCTTTTTTTTTTTTTGACTCTGTCCATTTTCAAAAGTGTTTTTCCTTCTCACTACCCCCTCCTCCAGTCTGCTGTCTCTTCTATCATTCCCCTCCCCACCTTTATCCCCTTCCTCCTATTTTCTATAAGGTAAGATACCCAATTGAATGTGTATGTTATTCCCTCCTTAAGACTCATTCCTTCTCACCTATCCCTTTTTCCCGTCCATTATAAAAGCTTTTTCTTGCCGTGAGATGATTTATCCCATTCTATCTTTCCCTTTCTCTTTCTCCCTATATATTCCTCTCTCACCCCTTAATATTATTTTTAAGATATCATCCCTTCATATTCAATTCACCCTGTGCCCTCTGTCTACACACACACAAGCACACACATATTCCCTCCAACTACCCTAATACTGAGAAATGTCTCAGGAGTTACAAATATCATCTTTCCATGTAGGAATATAGACAGTTCAACTTCAATAAGTTCCTTGTGATTTCTCTTTCCTGTTTACCTTTTCATACTTCTCTAGATGCTTGTATTTGAAAGTCAGATTGTCTATTTAGCTCTGATTTTTTCATCAAGAATCCTTCAAAATCCTCTATTTCATTGAATATTCATATTTTCCCTTGAAGTATTACACTCAGTTTTTCTGGGTAGGTGATTCTTGGTTTTAAACTCCTTTTAAAGCTCCTTTGACCTTTGGAATATCATATTCCAAACCCTCTGATCCCTTAATGCAGCAGCTGCTAGATCTTGTATTATGCTAATTATGTTTCCATAATACTCAAATTGTTTCTTTCTGGCTGCTTGCAATATTTTGACCTGGGAACTCTAGAATTTGGCTACAATACTCCTTTGAGTTTTCCTTTTGGGACCTATTTCAGGAGATGATCAGTGGATTCTTTCCATTTCTTTTTTACCCTCTGGTTCTAGAATCTCAGGGCATTTTTCCTTGATAATTTTTCTAAAATGTTATCTAGGCTCTTTTTTTGATCATGGCTTTCAGATAGTCCATTAATTTTCAAACTATATTTCCTGAATGTATTTTCCAGGTCAGTTGTTTTTCCAATGAGATATTTCACATTGTCTACTATTTTTTTTCATTCTTTGGTTCTGTTTTATAATTTCTTGATTTCTCATAAAGTCATTAGCTTCCATTTACTCTATTCTAATTTTGAAGGAATTATTTTCTTCAGTGAGATTTTGGACCTTCTTTTCTTTTTGACCAATTCTAATTTTTAAGGCATTTTTCTCCTCATTGCCTTTTTGGACCTCTTTTGCCTTTTGATCTAGTCTATTTTTAAAGTGTTGTTTTCTATGGTATTGGGGGGGAGGGTCTCCTTTAGCAAACTTTTGACTCATTTTGCATGATTTTCTTACATCACTCTCATTTCTCTTCCCAATTTTTCCTTACTTCTAATTTGATTTTCAGAATCTGTGTTGGGCTCTTCCATGACCTGATACCAATTCATATTTTTCTTGTAGGCTTTTGATGGAGTAGCTTTGACTTTGTTGTCTTCATCTGGCTGTCTGTTTTGATCATATTTGTCACCAAAGTAAGATCCTATAGTCTGAGTTTTTCCCCACTGTTTGCTCATTTTCCCAGCCAAATATTTGTCTTTCTAACTCTTTATTAAGGTAGGACTCTGCTTCCAGTGTAAAGGGTATCCTGTCCAAAGTGCAGGGGTTTGGTGCAGCTTTTTTCAGAGATACTTCTGGGGGCCTATAAATTTTAAGTTATTCTAAGGTGGTATTATCAAAGGAGAGGTATTTATTCTTTTCCTGGCCTGTGCTCTGGTCTGTGAATGACCATAAGCTCTCTTTTCTGCTTTGGAAGTGAGAGGAGGATTCCCTCTCCACTGCAGCCACAAGAGGTACCACAGCAGCATTGATCTTCACCCCAGGATTGACGCCTAGGATTGTGACCCAGATCTGGGCATAGACAAAGCAAGAGAATCCCGTCTCAGTGACAGCAAAGAGATCCCTACAATCCCACTCTGATCAGCCACTAGATCCCCACATGGTCTGAGGGCCAGGAGCTCCAGAAGCAGCAACTACAGCTGCTCCTGCTTCTCTTGTTTTTGCTGCTGTCACATCAGCCACCTTGGGGCCAGCCCCAATCAGACCATGTTTCTCTCTCACTCAGTTCCAAGAGTCTTCCCACTGACCTTCTACGCTGTCTTTGGCATTTGTAGGCCAAAAAGTCTGGAAACTGCCACAGCTGCCAGTGATTGAGTTCCCTGAGGCCTGCTCCTACCCAATCTGTTTTGGTGCAGCCCATGCTGGACTGTGCTCTATTATCAGCCCAGTGTGATAGACCCTTCCTGTCAACCTTCCAGGCTGTCTTAGCCTGGAGATTTGTTTCACTCCATCATTTTGTGGGTTTTCCAGCTCTAGAAGTTGTTTAGAGTAATTTTTCATGGGTATTTGTAGGAGTTTGAGAGAAAACTAAAGCAAGTCCCTGCTTCTACTCTGCCATCTTGGTTCTGCCCACACTTGATTATATTTACAATATTGCTGTTAGTATGTACATTGTTCTGCTTCTGCTCACCTCACCCTGCATCAGTTCACATAAGTCTTCTCAGGTTCTGCTAAAACCATCCCCTTCATCATTTTCTATAGCACAACAGTATTCCATCCCACTCATATATCATAACTTATTCAGCCATTTGCCGGCTGGTGAACATCCTTTCAGTTTCCAGTTTTTTGCCACCACAGAAAAGAACTGCTATAAATAATTTTGTATATATGTCTCCTTTTCCTTTTATCTCTTTGGGGAATAGGCCTAGTAGCAATGGCACTATGTCATAGGGTATGTAAAATTTATTTAACTTTTGGGGCATAGTTCCAGATTGTTCCCTAGAATTCTTATTGGTGTTTTAGAGCATTTTTTTTTCATATGGATGTTGATAGTTTTGAATTTTTCCTCCAAAATTTGCCTGTTCATATCCTTTGGTTATCATTTGGGGAATGACTCTTATTCTCGTAAATTTCACTCAGTTTCCTATAGATTTTAGAAATGAGACCTTTATCAGAAAAATGTACTGCAAAGATTTCTTTGCTAGTTCCCTGTCTTCTAATTTTAGCTGTATTACATTTGTTTGTATAAAAGAAATTTTGATTTAATATCATCAAAATTATTCATTTTATTCCCTATAAACCTCTGTCCCTTATTTGGTATGAGTTCTTCCACTCTCCACAGATCTGACAGGTAAATTCCTCCATGCTTCACTAATTTGCTTATAGTATCACCCTTTATGTTTAAATTGTGAGCCCATTTTGAGCTTATGTGTGCATAAACACACACATACATATACATATATGTATATTTAATGTGTTATATAAGCAGGCATATATGCACATGCATAAATATACACATATGTCTATATGTTCCCATATATGTGAATATACGGATATGTACATGTACACATTGTGTCTTTGTGTGTGTGTGTGTGTAGTGTGAGATGTTGGTCTGTGCCTAGTTTTTGCCAGACTACTTTCTGGTTTTCCCAATAATTTTTGTCAGATATGGAGCTCCTGATCCACTAGCTGGCATCTTTGGATTTATCAAGCACTAAGTTACTATACTTATTTGTTTCTCTGTGTTGTATACCTAATCTGTTCTACTGATCAGCCTCTCTGTTTGTTACCAAGTGCAAAATAGTTGTGATGATTATAGCTTTGTGGTGTAGTTTGAGATCTCATACTGTTGGTCTTTCTTCCTTACTTTTTTTCATTGATTCCCTTGATATCCTTAAACATTTGCTCCTCTAGATGAATTTTGTTATGATTTTTCTATCTTTATAAAGTTATTCTTTAGTAATTTTATTGTTATGGCATTGAATCAGTAAATTAATTTAGGTAGTATTGTCATTTTTATTATATTGACTGGGCTGTCTCATAAGTAATTAAGATTTCTGTACTTATTTAGATGTCGTCATTTGTGTGAAGTATTTTGTGATTCTGTTCATGAAGTTCCTGTGGCAGGTCAACTCCACCAAAATGTTTCTTGTACCATCCATAGTTATTTTAAATAGAATTTCTCTCTCTCTTCTGGTTTTTTGTCGGGTTTGTTTTGCTTTGTTTTTTGGTCTAACGTGGTTTTTCAAGACTATGCCTTCATCCTCTGTTAGCTGCCTTTTTTTCCATCTACTGAACATTTCTTTTCCAAACCCAAGTTTGTTAGTGAATTCCTGGGCATGCACAATGATCTTTTCATTGTAAGGTCCTTTAGGACAGGTAGTCTCTTTTGCCTCTTTTTAACTAGTGGTTTAACACTAATATTAATAATAATAAATACATAAATAAATATATATTTATGTAAATTATATAAATGAATAAATGAATATTTATTGAATTGAATGGGATCTTTTCAGACAAATCCCGCTTTACAATCATTTCTCTTTGGGCTATGAGAATTTCACTCTTCAATAGCTCTCTGTCCTCCTGGGCTGACATCGTCTGAAGCATTTTACTCCATGGGATCTTACCATTGTTTCCTCTGAGCTCTTTAAACTCTGACTTTCCAATACATGCTGTCCAGATTTCCTCTTCTCTATCACAAGCTCTCCTAGGAAGTGGTCACTTCTACCTGGGGTTCCATCACTTCTACCTCAGCAAACAGATTTTCCCCGTGAGTGAGAATGAGATCCAGAGTAGAAATTCTCCTTGTTGGTTCCTCCACCTTTTGAAGGATGAAATTGGCCCTAAGGCAGAAAGTTATTCTTAGCTTCTCTGCTTGATAATTTAAGTCACCCATTACTAATATATCATGCCTCTATGCCAAGCTTATGATATTTCCCAGGTTCCTCATCTGTCTCTTCTTTCTGTCCAGGTGGTCTCTAGGATTCACATGTATGAAGGTTTTATGCATTTGCCATGGTTGGCCACCTCATAACTTGTATGATGTTAGGAAAATTGTTCCTCAGATGTCATTATGATAAATAACATTAGAAACAGCTTAAGTAATTCCTATTTATGTATGTTTCATATGCCTTATCTTGTAATGTTGCTAAAATGGGACATCTTCATTGATTTCTGTGGAACTGCCTGATGCAATAAATCATGTGGCTTTCAGCCATTGTCAATGACATTTTTTTTCCTGACTATTTGAGAGGAAGAAGTCTTTCATATTTATGTATGTACAGCTAGTCACGTTTCAGAGAAGCAAGAAAGAAGCCTGGTAACTTGTAGCTTTGGTTGCCTGAATCCTTTAATGTTGGGGGGGGGGGGTTCTAATCACAAATTGTAATAATAGTCCAGAACATTATGTTCACCTTGTTAGTATTTTACTTTTTTAGGAATTATTGTTTCGTTTCTTGGTAGAGCTGAGGAGGATCCAATTGTGCCCCCTTCTGGGGACTCTTGAAGCAGCCCTTTAGTTGTGGTTTTCCTTGTTAACACTGATGACTTTCCCTTTCTATTAAAGGGACATATCTGGAAATAGCCATGCCTAATTCATTTCAACAAAGCCCTTTCTCACCCACGCACTAGCAATGGGTTCTGTATTGAAAACAGTTTCTCTTTGAGGAAAAAGGTTGAGGAATAGGGCTTTGGGAAAAAGGACAACTGTGAGAACTTTTTGTTGTTTTTGCAGATTTGGGAATTGAAAGAATGTGTGAGATAATAATGCTTCATGGTTTCATTAGGATTATGATGAGGATATATCTTTCTATCTCTCTATATGTATCCTTTAAACAAGCATTTTTAGTTGTATTTTTAAGAGAGATATTCTTTAAATATGCCGTATCTAAGAGGAGAGGAAGGAAAGGGGAAGATAAAATTTTATTTTTTTATTTCAGAGGAATGTTTTATACTTAACACTATTTTATTTTTTCTCAACATCATTCAATATATGTCCTTTTAGTAGTTTCTCAATATATACATATAGGGAAGTATTTTCAGAATTCTCCTAAACAATGTTTTTGTTTTTCAGCGTTTTAGGTTGAATGAGGACAATGGTGTTCACTCTTTCAAACCTTGGCAGCTGAATGAAGTGATTGATGGTGGAGGTGTTGGAGTTATAGAAGAGAGTCAACATGCCAATTTGGCTAAAGGAGATTTTGTGACTTCTTTTAATTGGCCCTGGCAGACTAAGGCCATTTTAGATGGAAATATCCTTGAAAAGGTAATCTCTAATAAGCAGTGCTTATATATATTTACTGTAGTTCTCAATGTATCTTTTTTCCTTGACATTTTATTCTGATTAATATCAAGAAAGTAATCACGGCAGCTAGGTGGTACAGTGAATAGAGCACCAGCCCTGCAGTCAGGAGGACATGAGTTTGGATCCAGTCTCAGACAGTTAACATTTATTTGCCATGTAAACTTAATTGCCCTGCCCTTCCCCGTCAAAAAACAACAACAACATAATGAAATCATCCAGGTTCTTCTGTTACTAACTCATTACATGTAGCAAAATCTATACCAACAGTTAATTGATGATTTGATCTTCTGCATTCCTTTTCATTCCCTGAAAATTTCTATAAAGAATAAGTTATGTGAAAGTTAACTGTGTTTTCACTGAAAGTATAGGTAACGACTTTCACTTACTGTCCAAATCACAGATGAAGCAATTGTGCTTAAAATTGTAGTCAAGGGACCTTTGTTACTTCTTAGTAAGAGCTAGGGGCTTTATGTGGTATGATTTGAAGGATTAGGTGGAAGTTCTCACCTCCTCCTAATTTCCCACTCACCAGTTGGCCTGCCTTAGAATCTGAAACTCATCATTAGTGAAATGTAACTGTTAAAATACACATATGCGTTATTACTACTAGCCTACGAGTATTATTGTGGCACATCTCAACTAGAATTTTTTCTAAGAGACAGAGATCTCTAAAGGACTAAATTAGAAGACAAATAAGTTTTGAAAGGAGAACATAGGAAAAAGGGTCAAGAACTTGGCCTGCTGGTGACTGGAGGAATGTTGCATCTGAGAGCTAAGCAGCTGGAAAGCAGTATGGGGAAGCTGAATGTTTGAAGGAAGGAAAGATGTCTAAGTGATACGGTCTTGGCTGCTTTTGTCTGTAACCTCAGTTTGTAAAATCCCATTTGTGTTCAGGTACCTATGTATGTAACTTCAATTTGTAACAAGCTTGTGTAATTAAGTTGTAAAAGTCACACTTTCCCCCAGCCATAAAGGCATTACTGCCTCTGTCCTTCCCCCAGCCTAAAAGTCTTTTCCCCTGAGCTAGCAGTCTACCTAGCAACAGTAGCCATCCCTATGAATACATCACCCAAGTATTTCATAAACAAACTCTTTACTCTAGAGAAATGCATAGCCCCTTTGTTCTAAGTGGCCATCTGCACCCAAAAGCCTTGAACAACATTATCAGGGAGATAACTCTGTCTCAATATGATACCTCCTGAATCCCTAATCAGTCTAGTTCCCAGACTTGGAAACAATCAAGCCTATCCTCCCAACAGCCATATTGGACATATCTCATTCATCCTTCACTAAAAGTAACCTAGTGATGTTTCAAGCTCCAAACCACACCTCTTAATAGCACCCCCAGGACGATTTCCCGGTGAATTATGGGCAGTTCCCATGCACAGTTGATATAAAAAGTGCATGTCCCTTTAAGCACTGTCCACTCCTAAACTCCTCCCACACTCCTCCCTAACCCCACCTTTGCCCACCCAGTTAGCATAATGAACCTTTGACTGACAGTTTTATAGTTATAAGAACTGCCCCTCAAACCTCAGGTCTTTTCAGGTTCCCTTAACCTTTTCCTGCACACTGCAGAGTGTAAAACTTTATAACTCTACCTTAGATGCCTGCACTTTGCAGGTCCCCCTATTTCTCCTGCCTGCTACTAAGCCAGCATAACAATAAACTTTGAAACTTTGCCAAAAGACAGCTTGGGTCCTAATGAAATTCTTTCCAGACAAGAACCCAATAGGGATTATATTACACCCCCTCAGACACCCACATCCTCCACACCTCTTCATAAGGGGCAGTAGGGTACAGAAAGAGCAAGGTCCTGAAGTCATACTTCACAGTTTTGCCTAATGCTGGCCCTGGTGTCAGCCACTAATAATTTTTGCATTGCCTGCCTTACAGAGTTATAAGGAAATTGCTTTCCAAACTCTTATTATACAAATTAAACTGTTATTATACAAATGTGAGGAGTTATTATTGTTTCATTGTGGTGCTACAAATCAGATCTTAATTGGAAGGATTCTTGAAGGTCATCCCTTTCTGTCCCCTTATTTTCTAGATCAAAAAACTGAAAAAAAAGAAGATTGAGTTTCTTTCCCAGGATCACAGAGCTAATTAGCAGAAGAGCTATGCAGAAAAGCAGATAAACATAAAAATCTAGAGCAGCTAAAGCAGAGACCATGACCTTTCATGGCATATTTTTAATTAGTTGATAAAAGAATAGATTACAATAATATTCCTTGGATATTAAACTTTGAAATCTTTTTTTTTAATTATCACTTTTATTTTAAATTATAAATTTATGAAATTATCAAAATGCATTCCTTCCTACCTCTCCTCCTCCATGCTAAAAAATAAGAACAAAACCCTTATACCAAATATGCATAGTCAACCAAAACAAGTCCTCCTATTGGCCACCTGTGTCTCCCTGTGTCTCAATCCTCTGCACCCTGAGCCTGTCACCTTTCTGTCAGGAGGTACATAGCACTTTTCATCATTGGTCCTCTGGAAATATGATTGTCGTTACATTGATTAGGTTTCTTAAGTCCTCCAAAATTGGGTTTTTTCCCCAATATTGTTATAATTAAAATTATTCTCCTGTTTCTGCTCACTTCACTTTGTGTAAGTTTAAGTAGTCCCAAGTTTCTCTGAAATTATTTCTTTCATTACTTCTTATAGCAATATAGTCTTCCATTATATTGATATGACATAATTCGTTCAGCCTTTCAAATGATGGGACCCCCTTAGATTCCATTTCTTTGCTACTACAAAAAGTGCTACTATAAATATTTTTATTCTTATAGGACCTTTTACTTTTTCTTTGATTTCTTTGCAAAACTGGTAGTGGCATAGCTAGGTTAAAGGGAATGTGCAGTTTAATAATTTTTGGGCTATAGTTCCCAGTTGCTTTGCAATGTGGCTTTATCGTTGGCTCCACCAATAGCGTATCAGCGTTCCTGTTTTCCCACAGTCATAACATTTGATGTTTTGGAGCCTGAACTTTGGCTTGAGGTTTTCATTATGCCTTCCATATTCTAATGTTGTCATTTTTGTTTGATGGCATGTCATAGTGTTCCAGGGAGGAAAATACTCTCTACTAGTGGAGATTGGCATCTGTGTGTCAGCTGAGAAGGAGAATTGTTTGTGGTCATTGAGAGGTTATGTGATTTACCCACAGTCACATGGACAATTGTGACAGGCAGAACTAGGTCTTCCTGACTTCAAGTCCCAACTCTGCTTGGCTATACTGCAAAGTAAAGGCACTTTACAGTACCAGAAATTGCAAAGGGTTAATTTCCACCAGTATTTACTGTTTAAACTTTAATAGAAACCTATAGTGTGATATAAAATATGTGTATATTTTATTTTAGGTAAAACCACAACTTGTAGATGGACACCTTTCTTACTTTCTTGGTGCTATTGGTATGCCTGGATTGACTTCTTTACTAGGGATTAAAGAAAATGGTCATATAACTGTTGGTTCCAAACAGACAATGGTTGTCAGTGGAGCTGCAGGTGCTTGTGGATCATTGGCTGGCCAGGTAAACTTTTCTCGTGATTACTTATTTGATTTCTCTAACTGAAGTCTCAGTATAAAATTTGGCAGGCAGAAGTATAAGACTGAGAAGTACACATCATGTTTGGCCTAAATATTTCTGATAAAAGTTTCGTATATAAGTAATCAACTATATTACTGCTATTATTAAAAACAAACATACTGTGATTTGGGGATTTATTGGGTGCTAGTTGTCTATTTTTGAGAAACTTAGAAAAAACAGACTTAGATGTAAATTACTGAATGGTATGATGGAAATGGTAATAAAAAAAACCCACCTCTCTGAAATTTCATATTCTAATGAGTAAATCTCTTAAATAACTTACTGATTTTTTAAAATTCCAAATAAAAGATTGGGGACAAAAACATAGAACTTGCTACAGACTTAGTTTAACGTTACTCTAAATAATGTCATTTTACAATAACATCTTAATACATTATTACAAAGTAACACTACTACATTGTAAAACCATTACAACCATAGTATGGTATCCATCAAATAGCTGGTTATAATCTGAACTCATGTTTAGTCCCCGTTGGTGGTAAGTTTTGAACATCAGTTGGGTCATTGCTGTGTTCTTCAGCATTATTTCTATGGAATGACCTGCTCCCTGGTTGTTTTACCTGATGTACTTTTTTCAATACCAATGGATAGTCCTTAAAGCAAGCTTTCAAACATTTCTACAGTATTTGTATTTTACACAGATGAATAATAAACATATCTTCATAACGAGAACTTGGAAAAGTGTAATATTTCTGAATATTTTTTGGCATCTCTCAAGCTCAGAAACTTAGGTACATGTAGTGCTGTGAAGTGTTAATGATCTGATTGTTACTTTTTTTTATAAAATCATATCAAAGATGCCTATTTATAAACTCAAAGTCACTCTGTGTTCTTCTGTCTTTGTGACTTGTTGTAAACATCATATTATATTTTGGCTTTCCTCTTTAAATCTTTGAGTACCTTTGGCCAAAAGTTTAAAAATTCTGACCTGACCTGAACTGTAGCAAATACCAGCAGGTACCTGTAGTGGCTTACAGCCTTTCAGGCTCTCTAGGTTCTGTTATCAAAATAAAAATCCATTTAACTTTCAGACTCTTTTTCTTCTAGATTGGCCATTTGGAAGGCTGTTCCAGAGTGGTGGGAATTTGTGGAACAGATGAGAAGTGCTCCATCTTGGTCTCAGAAATGGGCTTTGATGCTGCAATTAATTATAAGAAAGGGAAGGTGGCAGAACAACTTCGTGAGCTTTGCCCATCTGGAGTGGATGTTTACTTTGACAATGTTGGTGGTGACATCAGTGATACAGTTATTCGCCAGGTGATTTACGACTTCCTGCTATTACAAACAAACACAACCACCCAAAAGTGAAGATTTTCTATAGGAAGGATAGGAAATGAAGATACCTTAGGAAACCTCTAATACATAGAGGGTTTTTTTTTTAATCATTCAGACTTGCATGGAAGTTCTAACACTATGAATGTATGCCTGTGCTCTCTAATAAGAGGGCAACATCTGTTTTGCTTTTTATCTTTATATCCCTGGTATCTCATACTTAGTAGGTGTTTAATCAGTGTTTGTTGACCGATTGTTCTTATGGTAAGATTGTAACAGGCAAATTACATACCAGGCATGATTACACTGCAGAATACAATAATAAACTATCAGGTTGTTCTATCAGAGCAAGCATAGAACTTGGCAGAATTTTTTTTTGCTCATGGCTCAGAGTAACACAGTAGGTGTGTGTGTGTGTTTGTGTGTGTGCATATGTGTGTATATATAAATGTGTGTCTGTTTGTACATAATAATTATATACATATATATATATATTTATACTTAACATACATATATACAAACAATACAATAGCTATAAGCCCTGATTAAGCAGCCACTAAGTATGAGGCACTGGGGATACAAGATTAAGCAGAACAGAAGTTCCCCTCCTATTAGAGGCTGCATTGCACACACTCATGAATATACAAAAAATAAAGACAATGTAGTTTTGTGAGAGGGAGGGCTTTAGTATCTGCTGGACTCAAGATAGTGAATCACGTACTTGAGGTAAGTCCTGAAGGCAAATGGGAATTCCAAGAGATAGTGGTGAGAGGAGAATGCATTTCAGGTGTTTGGGGGCAGCCAATGCAAAGGCAGCAAGGAGGTGCAGGGAGAGAGGCCCAACCCTGGAGCAGGGAAGACTCTCCATCTTCCTGAGTTCAAATTAGGCCTCAGACATTTATTACCTGTGTGTCCCAGAGAAAGTCATTTACTCTCTCTGCTTCATCTGCAAAATGTAAAAAAGTTCCTCATCTGTAAAGTGAGCTGGAGAAGGCAGTGGCAAACCCCTCCAGCATCTTTACCAAGAAAACCTCAAACGGGGTCACAAAGAGTTGGACAGGACTG